>JXCR01091232.1:0-12304 GCA_002079205.1 Phalaenopsis hybrid cultivar | reverse complement strand
ATCTAACACCAGAACTTCAATTTTTTACATCATGAATGCTTCCTTTCCTATGCATGAAAGGGTGTATTTCAGTTTTTAAAAGTTAAAACTCTGATATTTTTGATGTTATTTGAAGTTGGATATGTAAATAAATAGGTATTGGGTGGCATGCATGCAAATGCCCCAAACTTTGTCTTTTCAGGCATAGTTAAGGTGGCTTATAGGTAAAAATTGAAGTTTGGGTATTAGATACATAACTACATAGCATCTGAATGGTATGTATGTAAATCTACCAAAGAAGGGGGCTGAGGAGCATTTACCTGCATTCCTAACATCTAAACTTTGATTTTATACATTAATACCAATCAAGTTTTTCATATCATATGAGAAGTACCACTTATTTAACATTTAAAAACAGTGAATATGCCGTTTCATACATAATTTAGGAGGCACATAGGTAAAAATTGAATTTTGGGTGTTAGATATGTAGTTGAACAAGGAATCAAGAGGTATGTATGTAAATGTTCCAAAGAAGGGGCACTCACCTAAATGCCTAAAACTTTGATTTTTTCCATTAATACCACTCAAATCTTTCATATCATATAAAAATATCACCATTTTAACATTGAAAAAAGCGTAATATGCCTTTTTCGTACATAGTTAAGGTGCATAGGTAAAATTAAAGTTTGGGTGTTATATATGCAATTGTATAGGAATGGAGTGGTATGTATGTCAATCTTTCAAAGGAGCATTTACCTGCATGCCTAAAACCTAAACTTTGCACCCCTCAAATCTTTAACATCATATAAAAAATACTACAATTTCAACATTTAAAAAGTGAAATACACATTATCATACATAGTTAAGGTGACAAATAGGTAAAAATTGAAGTTTGGGTGTTAGATATGTAATTACAGAGGAATTGAGTGGTATGCATGTAAATCTTCCAAAGAAGGGGCATTTAATTGCATGCCTAACACCTAAACTTTGATTCTTGCATTAATACCACTCAAATCTTACTTATTATATAAAAAAAACCACTCTTTTATAACATTTAAAAGGTGGAATACCCCCTTTTTCATGCATAGTTAAGGCGACATATAGGCAAAAAATGAAGTTTGGGTGTTAGATCTGTAGTTACAGAAGGATTGAGTGGTATGTATGTAAATCTTCCAAAGAAGGGATTTACTTACATGCCTAACACCTAAACTTTGATTCTTACATTAATACCACTCAAATCTTTCAAATTATATATAAAAAATACCACTATTTTAACATTTAAAAGGTGAAACACACCTTTTTCATACATAGTTAAGGTGATATATAGGCGAAAATTGAAGTATGGGTGTTAGATATGTAGTTACGTAGGGATTGAGTGTTATGTATATAAATATTTTGAAGAAGAGGCATTTACCTACATGCCTAACACTTAAACTGATTTTTACATTAATGCCACTCAAATCTTTTATATCATATGGAAGTATCACTATTTTAACATTTAAAAAAGTGAAAAGCGCCTTTTTTCATACATAGTTAAGTACATGTATAGGTAAAAATTAAAATTTGGGTGATAGATATGTAATTTCATAGAAATTGAATGGTATATATGTAGGGCAGTAAATGAGACGAGTTTCAGCGAGGTTAAGGTTGACTCATGTTCGGCTCATTCAAAATTGACTCGTGTTTGAAATTGCTCGTGAACAGTGCATAAGTATTCGACTTAATTTGTGTTCACCTCATGTTCAGCTCAGAATTTGCTCATTTAAATTAACTAGAAAAAATAGATGTAAGAAATTTGAATTCCAACCTACCCCAATTCTATACAATAGAAGACCCACACTAGGTGTTATAATTTAAACTTAAATAATATATATAATCTATTATTATATTATTATATAAACAATATATATATATATAATCTTTTTATTTCGAGCTGAAACAAGTCAAACACGACCGAACAAAGGGTTATTCATGTTTGGCTCATTTATAATTCAAGCTTAAAAAAATTGTTCATGTTTGGCACACTTACTTAACAAATGATTCGAACACGAACTATTTAACGGACCAAACACGAACTTTGTTGACAACCTTATATATTTGTAAATCTTTGACGAATTAATGAATGAGGAAGTGAACCTGTGGGGCTGAATCAGCACCGGAAGAAATGGCAGACTGAGTCTCTCTGATTACAGTATTCCAGTCCTTCAATTTCCTTGCCTCAGAGCACTTGCCAATAAGGACTTGGACGGTCTTTGCTCTACAGATGTCTTCAGAGCTGGCTTCGCTCTTCGCCAGCTTGTAATGGTTTGCCGCTTTCTCTGGTTCACCCAATCTACACATTTTCAAGAGAAATCAACATTGGGAGCATAAAATATTATTGGGAAACCTACATACATAGCATACAATTCTTATGTTTTTACTTATCTAACACTCAAAATTTGATATTTGCACTTATAACATTTTGGTGTAAGTCATGTACTTACTTTTAAGAAGATAGTGATGGTTGATGGTACACATGTAAATAAGAAAGTTTAGGTGTTAGATTTATAAATGCATAAGAATTGTGTAATATATATGTGATGGATAATTCAGGCATTTGCATACACAGCGTGCAACAATTTCTATGTATTCGCATATCTAATACCTGAACATTTTCTTTATAATTATGCCATCCAAACTTTTCATATGACATAAAAAATCTCACCATTTTAACTTGTAAAAGTGAAATTACAATCTTATCATATATAGGTAAGGTGGCATGTATGTAAAATTTAAAGTTTAGGTGGTAGATATGTGAATATATAGAAATTAAGTATTATCTAGGTAAATCTTTTTTATTTTTAAGGAGTAAAGTTACAAAATAGTTCCTAACATTTTATGTGGGGGTATTTTAGTCTTAGAATTTATAGAAGTGTCTAAATAGTTTCCAAATACTTTAAATTGAGGCAAAAATAGATTCCATGGAGAAGTTAATGGAACACAATTTAAAAAAAAAAGTGGTGGATTATTTTTGCATTTCTATAAAATGTGACGTACAAAATTAGAGAGAGTAGTCTTAGATGGTTTGATCACATTAAATGTCGACCATCTGATGATCCGTTTAGGAGAGTAGATTTTTTAGATTCAACTTATATTAAGAAAGACAGAGGTAGATCTAGGAAGACTTGGGCTTATTGTACAAAAAATGATCTTGATTTATTAGAACTAAATGAATGTATGACACTAAATAGGACACAATGGAGAAAGAATTCATGTAGCCGACCCCACATAGTGGGACTAAGGCTTTGTTGTTGTTATATAAAATGTGGTGGTGAGAACTATAATGTTTTATGACACAAAATGTTGGCCTATGAAAGAGAAGCATAAAACTAAGTTTAGTGGTGCTAAGAGAAGAATGCTCAGGTGGATGAGGGCTTTACACTTAGGGTCCGTTTGGGGTCTCGCTTATTTCACGCGGCGTGACCCAAACCCGACGTTATTATTAATTTTTTTCAATGCCCCTTTCACGGCCACTCGCAGCTAAATTAGGTGGAACGCAGGCTGCGAGATCTATCCCGCGGCGCAGCATTATCGATCAAATAATACCTCCATTGCCCCACACTCCCCACCGTCTCGCGAAGCCTCTTCTGCCCTAGCATCTGGCGAAGATGAACCCACACGGAGAGGAATCTTCTGCCCAAGCATCTGGCGAAGATGAACCCTTGGACTGTTGGTATGTTTTTGGATTTAGTGGGCTTCCTTTGGATGGATTTGATTAACATGTTTCCAGATTATTCGGTTACCTAGCATAAACCAGGTAATTCACCTTCTAAATACCATTGTTTGAGGTGTTAAACAGGCAGCAAAAGTTATATTGTTTTCTGTCTAGGGATATGGGTTCCCTTTTTGCTGCTAATATTATCATCCTTGTGAGCAAAATCGGAGATAATTGGAAAGTCCATGTATATAAAATTTTCAATTAAAATTTCGCCTATTTACAGAAAAAGCAGTGATTGAATTATTTAGTGACTTCGGATATGTGATTCCTGAAATTTTGTTGCATTTGTTCACACTATGCATCATATAGGTTGCATTAGGAACTGCTATTTTTGTCTGTTTTCCAGCCATATTTCTTGCTAGTTTATGCATGTTTTGTTTAGTTTTTTTTCAAGGCGTCATTTTTAAGGAAGTGGCTGTGGCTTGGGGTTTGTGGCTGTGGCATGGGGTTTGTGGGGGTTTGTGGATGTGGCTTGGGGGTGGTTGTGGCATGGGGTTTGTGGCTGTGGATGTTGAGTGGGGTGGCTATGGCATGGGGTTTATGGATGTGACATGGGGTTGTGGATGTGGCTTCGGGTGGCTGTAGCATGGGGTTGTGGTGTTGCTGTCACTTTTCATTTACTTTTCTTTACATTCTTTGTTTTGTTATGTTACATTACTCTGTTTCACTGTAGTAATACAATGACTAATAAGAACAAAGAAACTTTCACGCTGACATTGTGGGAAAAAAAATGAAAATAATATTTTGTGACATTTGCCTTAATAAGGAGATCGATTTAGAAAATACGTCTACTATCTATTTCAATAAGAAAGGGTGACAAAAAAACGTATTACGAGAGCAAATCATTGATGCGTTATTACGAGGTTAATTGGATTATTTGTAATTTATTCAGTCCTATGTATAATTCATTTTATTTGTCAAAATATTGTTAACATTCATAATGTATATTGAGCATTCAACTCTATATTTCTTTTAATGAAATGTATTTTTACTTTACATTTTATATTGCTGGTTTAATAATTTTACGCAATTTATAAGTGTAATTTTTAAGTATTTCTTTTTGCAAATTCAACAGCTGTTTTCACTAATTTTTTAAGTATTTCTTTTAGCATATTCAACTTGCAGTTAAATGACGTGTGTATCTAAATTTTTATACTGTTCTAAAGTGAAATTATGCTTTTTAAGTATTAATTATAAGATTATGTTAGTTTTGTTATAATCAAAATTACTGCATAGAGGCAAAATGATCATTTGTCCAGAAACAGCTGTCACACAGCTGTTTTGAACCAGCTTAAACAAACAATTTGCAAGTTTCCCAGCAACAGCTTCCCCACAACAGCTTTCTAGAGTAGCTAAGCTGCAGCTGGGAAGCTGAGAAGCTGTAGCTGCCCCAAATATAACCTTCGAGGCAAAAAACGAAATGAATATATCTATGAAAGGGTTGGTGTAGCTCCAGTGGCAAACAAGATTAGGAAGAGTCGTCTTAGATGATTTGATCACGTTAAACATTTGTCAGACTAGTAGAATAGATGTTTTAGATTTGACTTATGTTAAGAAGGATAGAATCAGACCAAAAAAGACACATGTATGCATAGAAATATCTTAATTTATTAAAATTAAATGAGACACAATGGAGGAAACAAATTCATGTAATTGACCTTATATAGTGGGATAAAGGCTTGTTATTTTTGCTGTATTAATTCTAAAACTAAACGAGGTCATCTATATAGTTTAAACTATTTTAGGACTTTATTTTTTAAATATAAGATTTGAAAGAAAAAGATGTAGTGATGCAAATATTTTAATTTTTTTAGAAATTATTAATTCCAATATTTCATAACTACAAATAATTTTTTTAAAAAAATGATAGGATTTATGTCGAATTACGACTCAATCATAATATTAACTACACATTCCCCAGCTTTCCTAATCAAAGTGATTCTTTGTAATTATTATTTGATATTGCAGCAATTCAATATGGTTATTATTATTATTTCACAAATTTAACCTTATTTCACTTTTTTTTTTTGTAATTTTCAATATATTTTTATTTCATGTAGAATATAAAAAAACTAAAAAATAAAATGAAATAAAATAATTTCCAACATGATGCTCTAAGAAAATTAATTTCNATTATAAAGATACACTTTTATTTTACAATTAGAAAAGAGTAGTTACAAAGCTATATCAACTACAACACTTATTTGTACATAATGGACGAAGCACTTTAGAGGTTTTAAGAAAGTCATTGTATCTCAAGTATGACAGTTGAAAGTATTCACACTCGAAGTTATTGCTGGATCAAGATTATTTGTTATTATGTATACAAGATATTTTGTAACACTGCATTCAGAATATTTTGTTGCACAATGACTGGCAGGGGGCAACTCATGGCGGTCGATAGTCGCCGGCGGGGGACAATGGATGTGTTCAACAGCTTTGAAAATCGGAAGTTATTATCGAGCCTTTAGTCCATAACAACACAGAAATTTGACTCATTCATTCTCCTTTTCCACCTCAAGTGAAGACGTGGGATCTATTTCTGGGCTTCAAGAGAGGGGCATTTTGGTCATTTCACCAATAACTCTAATGATCACCTGATCGAATGGCTCACGTTGATTCATCTTGATCATAGCATTTTCTTATGATTTGAGTGCATTAATATCTCAAATTGAGTAATATTGAACTTGTTGAATTCCTGTCATCGAGATGCTTAATTTAACTATAAGTACATTATATTTAGAGTTCATTTGACCCTCCAATTAATGACCTAAAACCTTTAAATATAGTTTAATGGCTTGATCAATACTTGATTGGACACAGTTTGAAACAATTGTGGTATCGTTAGGCTCGTGTAGTCTAGACGATCAGTTTGACTATAAATTTGTTGAAATTTGAGCTTTCAATTATTTTTTATTAGAGTATGATGTTTTTTTTTGCTAAAAAAAACCTTGAGATTCGTTCCAAATTATAAAATTATTGATGGCATATCATGTGTCGCCCTATTTTTGAGTAATTTAGTTCATATCATATGAAAATAGTAAAAAATAAAAATTTTGAAACTTTTGGTGTTTGGCTGGCGGGAGCTGTAGACGCTGGTGGGGACTCGCTAAACGTGCGGGAGAAAAACACGTGGGTCGTCTTGGGTCAACTGAGTCATGGTGCATCGCGTGCCAGAGTGGGCGAGGAGGTTTCACTGGTAGAGGCTGGTCAGTGGGTTGTAGCAGGTTGGATTGGGCAGTGAGATGTGGACGAAGATAGTTGAGCAGGTTGTAGCATGTTGAATTGGGCTAAAAATAGATTGCACACAGGGCCAAAGCGAGTCAGGTCGGGCAGTTGGGTTTCGAATTGTTCACGGAACTGTTCGTGAAATCACACGCATCCGCCCACACATATGTGTGAGTGCTTCCTCATGTTTGCATGCACGACCAAAGAACTATGAACTCGCAAAAATTTGAATTTTTTCAATTTGGCGTCTTTCTAACTTACATTTGACCTATAAATAGACTCAAAAGAGAAGTGAGAAGGCACATTTCATTCTCAGGAAGCAATGTCACTTGGAGTCCCTTGCCTTGTTATTTTGCCTCTTTCTGTGTTGGTGTTGTGCAATTCTAGAGTCCCTTGGCCTATTATTGTGTCTTTTTCTGTGATGTTGTTGGGCAACCTCAAAGTCTCCTGACATGTTGTGTTGTTCCTTTTGCTCAGTTTTTGCATTTTTTTGGGAGATTTTTTACTCTTTAAGATGCCAAGCTTGGGGAACTCTGAACNAGTGTTCGGTCTGATCAGGGAAGAGATGATTGGGAGGAGGAGAGAAGAAGATGGAAGAAAATTGGAGGAAAACTTTCCGAGAAAAAAGGGTTTGGAGGAGCGGGAGACAGAAGAATGTGTGGAAATGAAGAATGAATGGGCTGGCTAATGGCTATCGTTGCAGTACCTAGCTCCGGGAGATGCGGTGGCCGGAACGCTGCGCCGCCGGGAAAAGTGGAGACGACGTGTGGAGGTTATATTTTACGTGCTTTTTTGTTTTGTTGTTCTATTATTATTATTATTATTAAATTGTAATGGGGGGCATTTATCCCTACATACAAGCACATAGACCTTATACATTTATATATCTGATATTTTAAATTTAGTTTTAAGGGGATTTACATAAATGCCATCCAATTATCATGTATTTACGTATCTAACATCCAAATTTTATCTTTTTTTTTTAAATTGTACCGTCTCTATATTTCATATCTCATGAAAAATATAACTATTTTAATTTTTATGAAGTGAAATACATCTTTTTAAGTANGTTTTAAGGGGATTTACATAAATGCCATCCAATTATCATGTATTTACGTATCTAACATCTAAATTTTATCTTCTTCTTTTTTTTAAAAAAAAAAATTGTACCGTCTCTATATTTCATATCTCATGGAAAATATAAGTATTTTAATCTTTATGAAGTGAAATACATTTTTTTTTGTATAGTTAAGGCGGCATATATGTACAGGTTGAAGTTTAANTTTTTAAGTATAGTTAAGGTGACATATATGTACAAATTGAAGTTTAGATGTTAAATATGTAAATAAATAAGATTAGAGTGGTAAATATAAAAAATTAATGCGGATGTTAAATATTTAAACGAGCAAAAATATGATCTGTATATTGTTGTGTGTTGGAAGATTCGCGGCGATAGAGTGATAANTGAAGTTTAAATGTTAAATATGTAAATAAATAAGAATAGAGTGGTAAATATAAAAATTTAATGTGGATGTTAAATATTTAAACGAGTAAAAATATGATATGTATATTGTTGCGCGTTGGAAGATTCGCGGCGATAGAGTGATAGTTTAACGTGTCAGTATTGTATGAAAATCGAACATAGAGATGATAAAAAATAGTTGGAGAAGATACCCAATTTTTTTATGTGGACAAACTTGAAAAGGAAAAAAAAAATATCACGGGATCAAGCCTAAAGAAAATATTATACCATAAAATTATAATTATAAAGATACACTTTTATTTTACAATTAGAAAAGAGTAGTTACAAAGCTATATCAACTACAACACTTATCCGTACATAATGGACAGAGCACTTTAGAGGTTTTAAAAAAGTCATTGTATCTTAAGTACGACAGCTGAAAGTATTAACACTCGAAGTTATTGCTAGATCAACATTATTTGTTATTATGCATACAAGATATTTTGTAACATTGCATTCAGAATAGTCGCCGGCGGGGGACAATCAATGTGTTCAAAGGCTATGAAAATCGGAAGTTATTATCAAGCCTTTAGTCCATGACAACACAGAAATTTGATTCATTCATTCTCTTTTTCCACCTCAAGTGAAGACATGGGATCTATTTATAGACTTCAGGAGAGGGGCATTTTGGTTATTCCACCAATAACTCTAATGATCACCTGATCGAATGGCTCACACTGATTCATCTTGATCATAGCATTTTCTTATGATTTGAGTGCATTAATATCTCAAATTGAGTGATATTGAGCTTGTTGAATTCCTGTCATCGAGATGCTTAATTTAAATATAAGTACGTTAAATTTAGAGTTCATTTGACCCTCCAATTAATTACCTAAAGCCTTTAAATATAGTTTAATGGCTTGATCAATACTTGATTGGACACAGTTTGAAACAATTGTGGTATCGTTAGGTTCGTGTAGTCAATACGATCAGTTTGACTATAAATTTGTTGAAATTTGAGCTTTCAATTATTTTTTATTTGAGTATGCTTTTTTTTGCTAAAAAAATACCTTGAAATTCGTTCCAAATTATGAAATTATTGATAGCATATCACGTGTCGCCCTATTTTTGAGTAATTTAGTTCATATCATATGAAAATAGCAAAAAATAAAAATTTTGAAACTTTTGGTGTTTGGCTGGTGGGAGCTGTAGACGCTGGTGGGGACTCGCTAAACGTGCGGGAGAAAAACACGTGAGTCGTTCTGGGTCAATTGGGTCATGGTGCATCGAGTGCCAGAGTGGGCAAGGAGGTTTCACAGGTAGAGGCTGATCAGTGGGTTGTAGCAGGTTGGATTGGGCAGCGAGATGTGGACGAAGATAGTTGAGCGGGTTGTAGCAGGTTGAATTGGGCTAAAAATAGATTGCACACAGGGCCAAAGCGAGTCAGGTCGGGCAGTTGGGTTTCAAACTGTTCGCGGAACTGTTCGTGAAATCACAAGCATCCGCCCACACATATGTGTGAGTGCTTCCTCATGTTTGCATGCACGACCAAAGAACTATGAACCCACAAAAATTTGAATTTTTTCAATTTGGCATCTTTCTAACTTACATTTGACCTATAAATAGACTCAAAAAAGAAGTGAGAAGGCACATTTCATTCTCAGGAAGCAATGTCACTTGGAGTACCTTGCCTTGTTATTTTGCCTCTTTATGTGTTGGTGTTGTGCAATTCCAGAGTCCCTTGGCCTATTATTGTGTCTTTTTCTGTGCTGTTGTTGGGCAACCTCAAAGTCTCCTGACATGTTGTGTTGTTCCTTTTGCTCTGTTTTTGCATTTTTTTTTTGGGAGATTTTTTACTCTTTAAGATGCCAAGCTTGGGGAACCTTGAATTGAAGAGACAATATTGACGCTTACAGAGGATGCCCTATTATTATTTTTGAAAAAAGTTATACCTTCTTAATGGCATGGCGATGAAATTACTAGCTGATAATGACCAAGCCTGTTCACCTCCTCTTAGATACGTGATTTAGGAGGCACATCTGCAAGCTGGCCTAGGATTTCCATCAGTGCTTGAGTTAGCATTTTGCAGCTCTTTTATCGGATCATCACAATCATTATCGAGCTGATCATCTTTTAAAGAAAATTTGGGGCTAGGTTGGCTGTAGATCTTAGCTAGGACTGGAGGGTTCGTTAGTGATACACACGACATATATCCTTAAGGAGTATAGTATTGGATCTACGTAAAAATGAGCATATAAGATCTTAGTCTGTCAGATATTTCTTTGCACTGAATGACTGGGAACTTCGTGAGAATTGGGGGAATTCTTGTTGAAAATTGAGTGATCTTGTCCTAGTTGAATTCTTGTTGTCGAGGTCCTCAATTTGACGATAAGTACGTCGAATTTTGGAGTTTATTTGATCATCCAATTAATTACCCAAAACTTCTAAATGTGGGTTAATGGCTTGATCCAGACTTGATCGAACTCGATTTGGATTAATTTAGGTATCATTGGGTTCTTCTTGTCAAGACAGAAGTTTTACTATAAGTTTGTTGAAATATGAACTCAGGATGATTTTTAATTTGAATACGAACATTTTTTTACTTAAAAAAAAATACATCAAGATTAATGTTAAATTATAAAATTTATGGTAATGTATCAATTGTCATGTTATTTTTTAGTGGTTTAATTCATATCGTCTGAAAGTAATAAAAAAAAAACAAGAAAATTTGAAAATTTTGGTATTTGGCCGGTGGAGGCAGCAGACAACATCTATAGTTGGTTTAACGTGCAGAAGAAAATCGCGTGGGTCGGAACAAGCTGCACAAGTCGTCGTGGGTCATGTTGTGTTGCATGATGGAGTGAGTAAGGAGCTTTTACGAGTCGAGACTAGTCGGATTGGCCTTCTGGGTGTGGGCGACAATAGGTGAGCAAGCCAGAGCGAGTTTGATTGAGCCAAAAATGGATCACGCACCGGGCTAAAGCTGGTCAGGTCGGGCAATGTGGTTCTGAATAGATCACGAAACTATTCACGAAATCACATGCATCCATGCACAGGCAGGTGTGTATGCTTGCTCACCTTTGCAAGTGTGATCACAGGGCTGAGAATCCACAAAATTTTGAAATTTTTTTTTAGTTTGACATCATTCTAACTAATTTTTTGCCTATAAATAAAACCAAAAGGTAAGAGTGAATGCACACTTTTCATTCTCAAAATGCAATGTCACTTGGAGTCCCTTGCTCTGTTGTTAAACCTCCTTTTGTACTGGTGTTGTGCAACTCCAGAATTCCTTGGCCTATTGTGCCTTTTTCTACATTGGTGTTGTGCAACCCCGAAGTTTCTTGGCAAGTTATTGTGTTGTTCCTTCTTTGTTATCGTTACCCTTTCTGGTGAAGATTTTTCACTCTTTGAGATGCTAATGTCTGAGGAATCCTGACTTAAGAAGACAATACTGAATCTTGCAGAGGATGGTCTAATAATATTTTGTAAAAAGTTCTATTTTTTGAATGACAAGTTATGAAATTACCAGCTCCTCATGACCGAGCCTGTTCACCTCCTCCCAAATATGTTGTGATTTAAGAGACACAACTATGAGCTGCTTTAGGATTTCCACCATTTTCTGAGTTGATGGATATTCTAAAGGCTATCAGAGTTAGTGTTTTACAACTCTCTTATCGGGCCATGACGATAATTATCGAACTAATTGCCTTTTTTCAGAAAACGTAGGGCTAATTTGACATCATTGATCTTAGTTAGTATTTACAGATTCATTCGTGAGGCAATAGATCTATGTAAAAAGGAGTCGATAAGATAATGGTCTATCAGATTTTTTCTTACAAAAAATGATTGTGAATTTCACGAGAATTGAGAGAATCACA
>JXCR01091226.1:2473-16542 GCA_002079205.1 Phalaenopsis hybrid cultivar | reverse complement strand
GGCTTCACTTGATTTATGAAATTTGATGACATTTCAAAAATTTTATTTGATAGCTCATTGTGTGGCCATTGTGGCCATTGTAGAGTATTGGAATTAATTACCAAGAATCTGTGCAAAACTCTTACCAGTTCGAAATGAACAAGACTTGAAGCCATTAGAATAGTGATAAAACTTATCATTTTTATAGTATGAAGGGCTTTGCTCCCATTCAAGGTTTCCTCTATGGGGCAGTCGCCTATAAAAGCAGTTTTTGAACAATTGTCACGACTGCTTATCGCTGGTCACCCCTTAAAACAAGTATAGATAAATTTTCAACGTTGGCAGCACCGATAGAGGTCAGGGTGTCAAATGGCATGGTATTATTATAGAGCCCCATGGGAATAATACTCACTCGTACAATGAGCTTTGATTTTCAAATCATAAACAGCCCAGCCAAGTATGAGAGGGACTGGAATTTACTATCAAAAGTACGTAATTGCTAGTAGCATGCCACAAGAAGAAAAATATTACAAGCACTTTAATGCATGGGTAAGGTGGCATGCAAGTAAAAAAATTGAAGTTTAGACGATGTTAGTTGTGTAAATACATAGAAATTGAGTGGCATGTATGTAAAACTTCGCAATAAAAAACAGTGCAATACTCGATTAGGAAGTATTTCAAGTCCATCACTTTCACCAACCTCAGATGACTTCAAGAGGGCTACAAATACTTCACCAACCTCAGATGACTTCAAGAGGGCTACCAACTGGGGTATTTTATAAAAAAGTTCATTCTAAAAGAATATAAAATTTTGGCAAATATAATTTTGGAACAAAGATACGGTATCAACAACTTAAAACAAATACACAAAAAAGAAATTCCCAAGCGATATGTTAAAACAAATACACAAAAAAGAAATTCCCAAGCGATATGTTCAATGCTAAAAGCTTTCTCCTATATAACTACAACCATCTCACACATGGAGCAATTTTTTAGTTTAAGGAATAAAGTATACCTTTTTCCTCCAACAAGTGACACAGAAATTAAATACAACTAAAATGAACTATTTTATGAAGTAAATTGGAACAAAAGCCTCAACAACAGATAAATGACATAAACAAATCTCCTAGCAATTCACGAAAGAATTTTATATAATTGTGTGATGTTTGTTGAATTCAAAGAATTGCTATCTTCTCCCTTAACCCCTTTTTTTTCCCTCTTCTTCCCTTCCAGATAATGTTCATAGCTTTCAAAATTCATAGCAACAACAACAAAGCCTTAATGCCAAAATTCATAGCCATTTCACAAAATCAAAATCACGACTCCCTGAGTCAAATGATATCAAAGTTATTGAATGAACTAAATGGAAAAATAGTTCAAACATAGCAGTGTTATATTATAAGCATGCTTTATAAGAGGATTGAAATGATGCGCTGGCCCGGCACATCACTTACCGCCCACCACAAGGTTCGAGTAAGAAATCATGTCAAGCAGCTTAAAGAAATCATGACATAGCATTTCTCACTCAGCTTTGGCTTAGAAAGAAATCTTAGTATAGATTTTATAGTTCAATTAACCATTTGGCAGAATAGTTAGGCATAAATGTTCATCTCTCCTCGCTGCTCATAGACTTTGATGAATCTCATTAGTTAAGTAGTAAAATATATTCCATAACAAATCCACTTCTCCTTGGCATACTCCTATGATGTGGGACTAATCCTTCACAATGCATCCATAGGAAATAAATTGGTTAAACTTCTTGTGTTAGAAGTTACTAGCATTGATTTATTTTCCTATATTTCCAGCTTTATATATTTCATTTTCCTATATTTCCTCTTTATGCATGTCCTATTTGATGTTTTTCTTATTTGACTCGGGTTTTAATTCATGTCTTGTTTGGCTCCTAGGTTTGTCAGTCATGTTGAGAAATTAAGGCTTTCTATATTTTAAGTTTTGTTTTATTTGAATTTTGATTTTTGATGTTTGCTGAGAAAACTGTAAAGTACTCATCCTTATTTTTGTGTCCTACGTTTTTCTTTTTTTGTTATTTTATTTTTAAAAATGAAATAGCACATCAAAGAAAACAAAGCATGAAACAGCATATGAAATATAAAACGGCATGTGAAATAAAACATATAAAGTAACATTTAGCCTTGGATTAGGCTTGGGGTAGAGCTGAGCTAGGTAAGCTAGGTTTTCAGCTTAAGTTAGCTCTGGGTTGATCCAATGTATGGTAATAGGCAGTTGATTTGGGCCTAGGCTGGCCTAAATTAGCTTGGCTTAAGCTGGGTTTGGTTTGAGTTGGTATATGGATTAGCTTGGGTTGACTTGATTTGGATTTAACCTAGATAAAGATGGGTTGACCCAAGTTGGCTTAGGATCTATTTGGATTTGGATTATCCTACTTTATTCCAAAAACCTGCATGATATCAAAGCAACGAGATCATACACTTGCTGCCAGAACTGCCCCTGCAGGCCTTTCCCTGCAATTTTTCCGGCAACCAGAACTCCCTTCCCCAATAGGCCCCTTCCATGCAGTCTTCCTACCCCGTTGTACCGTTGCAGTTTTCTGCGCTTATCTTACCCTTCCGCTGCATGCTTCTGACGGTTGCATCGATGTACCCCCGCTAAACATTCTTTCGCTGCAGTTTGTTGCAATTTTCTTCAGATTTCCACAATACCATCAAAGGACTTTCTTCTGTGGTTTTTCACAAGACTATCCAAGCTCCTCCTCTCTGTAGTCGGAACTCTCCCCTACAATACCTCCCACCGCCGGATCTCCCTCCTGCAAGCTGCATCCTCCAATACAGACCCACTTGTGCTGACAGCCTCGGAACTCTCCCTTGCAGGACCTCCCTCCTGTAAGTTGTATCCTCCACTGCAGGCCTTGTTGTGCTGACAGCATAAGCAAGGGACTGTATTTTACCCTTCCACTGCAGTTTTCCGACGGTTGCATCGATTTATCCCCGCTGGACGTTCTTTAGTTACAAATTGTTGCAGTTTTCTTCAAATTTCCGCAAAACCGTCAAAGGACTTTCCTCTGCAGTTTTTCGCAAGACTATAGAAGCTCCTCCCTGTAGTCGAAACTCTCCCATGCAAGACCTCCCACTGCCGGATCTCCCTTCTGCGAGCTCCATCCTCCACTACAGGCCCTCTCGTGCTGACAGCCTCGGAGCACCCTCCTGCAGGACCTCCCTCCTGCGGGTTGTATTCTCCAATACATGCCTTGTTGTGTTGCAGCCTAGTAAGGGACTATCTTTGTTTATTTTCAGCATCCAAACCTCACCTTTGGCTCAGCTGGAATTATGGTGGACTCCACCACTGAGCTTCTTTCTAACAGTGTCCATGAATCCACCAGAGAATCGACACCTGCCTCTAACCTTTCTCAGACCAAAAGACATGAAAATCACATAAACTTCCTAATACAAGCCACAAACACGGCTCTAATTTCCTCCAATGGCCTCAAGCGGAGTTATTGTTCCTCAAAGGTCGGGGTAAATTCAGCCACCTCCCAAATATGATTTGTAAACCTCCAAAGACTGACCCGGCGTATGCACGTGGGAAGTGGAAAAATCCATGGTTCTATGGAGACCTCGATAGGCCTTTTACGCCTATTTCTTCTGTATACTAGTGTCGTCCAAAGGACCTTTAACAATACCTACTCGGACGTAAGCAACTCTGGACAACTCTATGAGGTTATTCGGAAGATCTATGAGGCGAAACAAGGATCAAGGACGGTGACAAAGTACTACAATGACTTAGTCGTCTTATGGATATAATGCGTTCTCTACTACGACTACACTTGAGACTCCTCTAGATCTATCTCTTCCAAAAAATTTTGGGAAAGGATAGGATCATGTGTTCCAACTCCTATCCAA
Source organism: Phalaenopsis hybrid cultivar (assembly GCA_002079205.1). Classification (NCBI taxonomy): domain Eukaryota; kingdom Viridiplantae; phylum Streptophyta; class Magnoliopsida; order Asparagales; family Orchidaceae; genus Phalaenopsis; species Phalaenopsis hybrid cultivar. The sequence continues at coordinate 12,685 of JXCR01091226.1, read as the reverse complement.
CCTAAACAAAAATTTCAATGAAGCTTGAGATATATTATTGGTCGTGATCCATTTCCTTCAATTTGGAAAACATTCACCAGGATTCGTTATGAGAAAGTCAAAGAATTGACACGCTCGACACCTCCACTCCTTAGGACTAACCTTCAGCCTTGGTCTCCAATAATACTCAACACTCTGCCACACCCAAGCACACGTGTGATTTCTATCATAAACCCTACCATACTTGTGACAATTGTTGGAAGCTCCACGAGAAACTGGCAAATAAATCTTCAGCCAAATCCTTCATTGCTAAATGACTCTCTACGACCTCACAATCCACAGTTGTGTAACTGAACCCCACTTTAACCATCCCAGAATCACCAGACTCCATCAAGAGTCAGATGAAACACTTAATTATATATCCTCCGGCACGTCAACTTCCCATGTTCGTCACATTAACATTTCTACGGCACTCACTACTTTAGCTTCTTCTAGTAAGTGGATTATTAATTCAAGTGTCATTGACCACATGATCGGGTGTTCACAACTCATCTCGACATATTCTCCATACTCAAGAAGAGAAAATATAAAAATTGTTGATGGCCCTTGTAGTTATATTACGGATAAAGGTTCTATTGTTCTAACAATCGGGCTGACTTTAGGATCTATGTTACATGTTCCTTTACTGAGTGTAACCTCTTATTGATCAGTAAGTTAACATATGAAATTGATTGTGTTGTTCATTTTTCTGTTGATGTTCATGTCTTTTAGGATGTTGTTTTGAGAGAATGATTGAAACTACTAGATGGGCAGTTGGGTTCTTTCAATAAGAAAGCATTGATGATGTGGACATTCAACCTCATAGTTTAGTTTTCCCAAACCATTGAAACCCTATTTTGCTTTTACATTCTCATTTGTATCATCTCAATTTTTACAACTCAAAATAATTGTATCTTTTGATATTTACTAACAAAAACTTATCTAATTTTAAATGTGAGGTTTGTCGTTTAATTAAACACCAACGTCTATCATATCCACCCCACCCTTCACTTCTTCCGCTCTTTTTTCACTTATTCATAATGACTTATGGGAACCTCTCGAACTTCAAGTTGCACCAATAAAAATGGTTTACTACTTTGATTAATGATCACATTCAAATGACATGGGTCTAAAAATTAAAAGACAAATATGAAGTGGCGGCCACCTTAAAATTCTTCCACTTCTTTTGACCCAAATCAAAACCTCTATTTTAGTCCTTCGAACCGACAAGCGTCGTGAACTTTTTTAGCTCAATATTGGTAGAATTCTTGGTAAGGGCATCCTCCATCATAGCTCATGTACGGATACACCTCGACAAAACAGGATAGCCGAGAGGAAAAACCTAGTTTAATTATGTTTCAATCAAATGTCTCGCACTTTAGAAATGAAGTCGTCCTTCCCGCCAAGTATCTTATAAATAGAGTCCCCACAAAAATCCACAACTTCAGGATCTCGTTAGAAACCATGATATTTTATTTTCCTACCAATCGGTTCTTCTCTATATTAAACCCCAAAATATTTAGGTGCACGGCCTTTGTTCGAAACACAGCCCCAAATCCTAGTAAACTTGATTTTCGGTCAATCAAATGTGTCTTCCATAGATATTCGACCACTCAAAAAGGTTATCGATGTCTAAAACCTACCATCAATAAACTCTATTGTGAATGTCGAAGCCTCCTTTTTAGAAAGTATCCCCTACTTCCCTAACACTGCCTCTTCTGTTGAATGTTTCAACCTACTACATCCACTGTTTCCGAAGAGCTATCTTCCCCACTAGATCTACTACCAACCAGACCAACATCTCCTCCATCCATTCTATGTATCTACACTCAGCATGTCAAACCCTCGGTTGAAGCTTGTCCCAATGCCCCTACTCTTGAGCCTATTGCCTCGTTGCACTTTTTGGAATCTGCTCCGACCAGCATCCCCGGAAAGATAACGGAGATTCCTCCTGCTCTAAATGAGTTGAATTCTACATTGAGGTATGCAATCAGGCATGCTCTCTTTATCCCATAGTAAAATATATCTCATTCCACAGCTTATCATCGACTTAAAAAGCATTTGTCACTTCCTAGATGAATCGTTGCCTTCCATCAATTATTGAGGTAGCATTGGCAGAACCTTCCTATAAGACGACAATAATGCATGAGATGAATGCCTTCGACAAAATCATATGTGAGATGTTGTTGATATCCTCGAGGAAAGAAAGCAGTGGATTGTCGATGGATTTTCAACACCTATTTTAACTCTGATGGATTCTTTGAATGCAACAAAGGATAATTGGTTGTCAAAGGCTATTCACAAACCTATGAAGTTAACAATGAGGAAACATTTGTTCTGGTAGCTAAACTAAACATCATTCGGGTTTTGTTATCTCTTGTTATAATCTGAATAGGCCCTTACTCAAACTGGATGTCAAGAATGCCTTCCTTAATAGCAATCTCGTAGAAGGGCATAAGTTTCTCCCACTAGGTTTTGACTCAATCTATTCCTGTGGACAAGTGTCTCGATTGTGGAAGTCTATTTATGGATTAAAATGATACCCTCAGGGTTAGCTCAACAAGTTACATGAGTTATTGTTGGTCATAGTTTCTCTCAGATCTAATATGATCACACGATGTTCTTTTGTCACTCATTCCAAGACCATATTAACATCCTCATTGTCTATGTCGATGAAATCATACTCACAGGTGACGATCGACATGCCTTAGAATTCCTCAAAGGCATCATGTCCGCATCTATTGAGATGGACTTCTCTCCGGTATTTCCTAAGTATAGAAGTAGCTTGATCGTCTCAAGGTATTAGTCTTTCCTAATGCAAATATGTGAAAGATTTACTAACTTAGACAAAGCTACTTCTTTACAAACCGGAAGTTGTTCCAATGGATCCCAAAGAAAAGTTGGTTGACATTTCCAATGCAGATCCAGTGAACAAGACAAACTATCAATGTCTAATGGAGAAACTTATTTATCTAGCTCATACGTATCCCAACATTTGTCCCTATGAGTACCACCTCAATGTTGTGCATCGGATACTCCACCACTTAAAAGGTGCATCGAGCTTGGATTTGTTGTTTTTTCATCACCACTCGCTTTGTTGCAGTTTATACAGACGAAGATTGGATCGGGTCTGTCCATCATCGTCGATTTACCACTGATTATCGCTTTTCTTCTTGTGGGCAAAATTGTCACATGGAAAAAAAGGTTCGTGGTTACCTGCAGCGGTGAAGAAGCCGAGTTTAGTTATGTCCTTAGGAGTATTTGAAGCCCTCGGTTGTGCATAGTGTTTCCCGAATTATGCATATCAATCTTCATTCCTCTGAAGTTTCTTTGTGACAATTAAGCCGCCACCAGCATTGCCCATAATCCAGTCCAACATCTGCATGCCAAGAATGTGGAGATTGACAGTCATTTTGCCAAGAGAAGCTTGATTCAAGGGAAATTTGTGTTCCATTTGTTCCTTCCATTGACCAACTAGTAGATATTCCCACAAAGAATCTTCTTTGACCGTTGTTTGATAAGTTTAAATCCAAGTTGAAATATATATGATTCAACTTGAGGTGGAGTATTAGAAGTTAATAGCATCAATTTATTTCTTTCTTTTATATTTCGTGTTTTATATATTTCCTTCCCTTAAATTTCCTATTTATATCTTTCCTATTTTATATATTTCTTGTGCTAGGAGTCATATAATGTAGATGTATACCTCCCCTTTCCTATCAATAAAATTATTCCACTATATTCCAAAAACCTACAGAGTGCATAGGTAGCCTATAAATCATAAATTTGATTTCCTTATTATTATATTAGTGAAAAATAGACATAGAATCTAACTAATAGATCGATGGATTCACATGATTACATAAAATAATTAATGATCACATGAGGATCAATGCAGTCCTAAAATGAATCGGATGGTTGAAATTTCAAATCTATGTGGAATAGGATCGTTTAGTATATGATTAACAATGGCATTTTTTATATCATGGTTGCATTATGGAGGGAGATTACTGTCACCTATCTTGGAATTCTTTACTGAAAAGAAAACAATTCCTAGCACATGCGGTTGTAAAGAATTAAATTGACCACAGCAGAGGATGGAATAAACTTATAAAGGAATGATTTACCTCCCTCAATTGAGATTTTGGAATTCATTGATAATGTGAATGAGTCTGAGACATACTCGCAGTATTAAGAATGTTCCCAATGAGGATCAAATGTAGCAAAATTGGAGCTAATGAGAACCTGGATGAGTTTGAATAACATGCATGATAGGCAAATGTTGGCCTCTATTAGCATCACAAGGCGATGATGTCCAGGCTAGTCAATCCTACAAGTGATGCTTTGACACAAATAAGATCGGGAAGAAGCATATTAACATGTTTTTAATCATGTATAAGATTCAATATTCAAGAGAATGACCATAGGATTTGTTTGTCGCATGTATTGTGAGTCAAAAGTACAAGAAATACATGGGTGTTCATTTTGTGGGATACCTATTCTGAAGCATTTTGAATGTAACATAAGCAAAATGTGGGAGATGTATTTTTTTATGAATTTAGTTGGAAAAAAAATGCAGGATAAACCTTTCAAGTACTTGGAACTCCTTAAATAGCTCATTCTCAATATACCTGGAANAGAATACCTGATGGTGTTGTTGGTTCTCATGCGAATCCAGTGGGGAATGGGCCTGTTCTGCCTCATCTTCTTCGCCAGCTTCTTCTTGATCCGGAAAGTCTTGAAAGACGGCTAAATAATAGTAGCGAAAAACTTCATGAGCATGAAATTGTATCAAATGGAAGAAGGAAGCAAAATTAAAAAAAAAAGTGAAAAGAAGATAGGAGTATAGAGATCCACCATCTTCTCTGCTGCTCTTGTCCAAGACGGCCGGTGTTGGGAAAACCCTAGCTGCACGAGAAAAGTTGAGATGAAGTCGTGTTCTTGTGGTTTATATAGTCCCTGAACCGGTCGGTCTGAAATTTGTGAAGAATTTTAATGACCCGAACCGGAGTCGCCTAGATCGAGAACCCTACTGCCCCACAATAATCATTGACGATAAAATACATCAAGATCCCTATGGAGAGTTACACGGGGTTGTATAAAATTAATCAAGGCACTTGAACAACTCGAATTGGGCCAGAGATTCATGTTTGTTGAAACTAAAAAAAAAAAAAAATTAATTTTTTTTTAATTTAATTTATTTTTTAAAAAAAAATTAAAGCTAAATGAATTAATTTTGACCATAATTAAACATATTTTTTAATATTCAAGAATAAATTTATTTATTCAGCAAATAATTTGTTAAATTATCAATATTTAAATGATATAATATATGATCTAATGCCTAGAGAGTTAGAGCCTCGAGAAGGGGGATGTGAGATAAAGCCAAGTAATTCATGAAGTCCCCTAAAGAAACGAATGGGAGGTCTCTTTATTCATCATGTTTCTTCTTATTTATAAAAGCGTATTTGTATAATTACAGAAAAAAATGAAGAGTTATGGAAACTTCCCGTAAGTGATTAATCATTTTGATCTTACACCAAATATGTATTACAATTTGAATTTGAATATAGCGATAATCAGTTGGTCGACAAGCTTGAATTCAGTCGATCAAGAAGACTAGTCGAGTGACGATCGTGTCTTCTGAAATAATGACCGGTTGGTCGATATATTGCGATCAGATGCCCTTATAATGAGTTTAGTCGGTTCAACACCGATTGAATCCTTTCGCCATTATGTGTCAGATGGCCCAACCCATATCACATTTTTGTAGTCTAATGCTTCGATCGTCTGACCGTCATCATGAGTCGTTCAATTGATTTGAGATTCATGCGACGGTTTTTGTGCTTACATATTAGTTTTTCAAGTTTTTATGCTCCTTAAATGTGATAGCTATGATAAGGACAGTGAAATTGTTTAATAATTAGTGGTGTTAAAGTCAAGAAAATTTAATTTGATCATTTTATTCCTTTTGGATTTTGTGCCCATAATGCTTCATAAATAGAGTCACGGGTTTCTTACAGTGTATTTCGTCGTCATTTTCTCCTAAACAACTGAGTGTTATGTCTGACAATTTGAGTCGGATCACCATGGACCCCTAGATTCTAGCCTAAGTGGGCTATCGGGTCTCAGACCCTGCAAAGAAGAAAAAGAATAAGAGGGAGAGACGGCTGGTATCTAAAACTGCATTGTAGGATCGGGTTGATTCGTCTGGAGATGTTAAGGGGCGAATGACGAAATTCCCTCGTAAGGAGGCCATATTCTTTGAGCTTGACATGGATGAAAGCACCAGAGGCTGGCATGTGCAATTTGTCGAAGGTGTTGAGGCGAATGAAAGAGAGGAGGACAAAGCGGTGATCCTCATCCTTCCTGAGTCACTACTGCAAGTTAGTGGGGCCATTTCAATGCAAGAGAGAAAGAAACCCTTTAGGACCTTTCCTTGCATGGATAGATTTATGGGTATGTAAGACTTTTTTGGTCTGTTGGTGGTTAAACATTTTTTTTTCTTTTTTTTATAATTTCAATGCAGACGATTCAGTCGGGTTCAAGGATCGCCCAGACAGAAGGTCATCAAAGGGAGCTGTGGAGTCTGCCCCGACTACGATGCCCAGTCTGCAAGCTGAATATGTGAGGTTGTTGCCTGTCATTACCTCAATGGGGCACGAGTCGCCCGACACCTTGCACGTCACCGATTCCAAACGGGGGACGACAGAGTTGCAACAACATTAACTTGGAGTCATGAAGTAGTGACCAGGCCCTTGTCGGTGCTCGTTGGTTCCAAGGAGGGAGTGGTTGGAGGTTAGACCATGAATCTAGTGCAGGAGTCACTCGTATCCCCATAATTGTCTCATAAATAATAAAATAAAACAAAGAGAAGGACGAGAACTTCTCAATTTTCTCCGTAAATGTCAAACATCAAAAATTAAAATGAAAACAAAGCATAAAACTTAGCAAAAACTATGATTTCTCAATATGACTAACAAATCTAGGAATCATATATGACATTAATTCAAATATTGAACATCAAATAAACATCTAAAACACACCAAGATAAAGAACGAGAACTGAACCTAGGTAGATCCGACACAAACTTTAGGCTAACTAACTTAGACACCAAACTGAAGGCCACAAACATGCCCCATGTTAGTCTGAGTATAGAAGCTAAGGTTAGTTTAGGTACATAGTAAGTGCCAAGGACTAGAAAATGCAAAATAACAAACCTACCTCTGAGACTAAAGTGAATACATTAGAATGAAGTAACCCATGATAGTGATGAAGGTGTTTCCACTGCATCAAAACTATGAATCCTTTGTGCTCTAGCATTCAAGAGGGATTCCATGTTATGAAGCTAGTCATAGTCAACAGATATTTACACTCTCGGGAGGATGAAAAGGCATGTGCATCTTGATTGGAGACATTATTTCAAAAAAATTAGGTTATTCTGCTTGTCAAACTCCTCATAGAGTCTAGGGGTTCCAGTGTTCATCTATGAATCATTTCCTACCTGACTTTATCCTTAGCTTAGGATTTCTCATTAATCTTGTCAGTTTATTATGTTATTTCTCTTTCAGTTCAAACTCATCATAGGTTTATTTGATTGACACTCATAAATCAAATCAAATTATATGCCTGAGCCTTTCCCATGACGTGTTGTCATCGGATTGTAAGCTCCATCCTTTAGACTTAATTCTTCCAGTCTAGACCCTCCAATCATGAAAGCCCGACTTATGACAAATTGACTTATTGCATTAATTGAGATGTTTTCTTTAGGGCTCACGACTCTAAGTTTGTAGTGAACAACGAGGGATTGCCCTTGTAGAAATGAGACCCCATAATTAAAATAAACCTTATATTATGTCTGTAAGGTATTGGAAGAATCGTGATTCCATAGACCCCAAAAATTTCCCTCATCTTAATGATTGAATACACTCTGAACTAATATTTTTATTTCTCGAGATAATATATTACTCTTCAAATGTTGTATCCAATCATTTAGACAAGAATCTTACGAGATCTATAGTGATCCTTCAAACAAATAAAAATCCTCCACCAACCCTCTACCCGATAGTCTAGCCCTTCCCTGACAACATAAGATTCTCATCAGGAACCGAGGGTCGACAACCATACTTGATGAGCAGATCGACACAACTTAGATAACTGAATCAATCTTACCGACCTTTTGTTAGTAAAAAGTCCATCTATCCGACAAATATCAGGTCTAGCTAACCAATTTTCTTTCCCAAACCATGTCAGCCAGTAGTCCTCTCTATCTCAAACAATAAACAACGCCTATCAAGAATTCTCTTGTCCAGCCAGCCAAGCTCTAAAGAAGTTGGGACTTGGGCACACATATATAAAATACTTATAATACCTTGTACGATCCCAACTAAAACAGTGATATAAAGTAACTTCACATATTGTACATTTTTTTCCCTATAAATAAAGAATCATAGTATGAATAAAGAATTACACACTTCACTTTAATTAGTGTTTATAATTGTGCATTTCTATCTCTGTCTTTGTCTCTATCTCTTTCGCATGTCTTATATTTCATTCATTGAACGTGATTCATGAATAATTCATGATTCAACAACATTTAACAACTAAACATTGCCTTTTTATATTTACTCCACCCTAAGTTTTCACATCTCATCAAAAATATCAGTTTTTTAACTTAAAAAAGTGAAATATATATTTTTTCATGCATAAAAAAAGATATGTAATTAAATAATTGAATTTTAGGTTTTAGATATATAAATACATAGACATTTAAGTGATACCTATAATCTTTTAAAACTAAAGAACAAATACATCCTTTTTACTTTAAACTCCTCCTGGCACACATAACTAGAGTGAACCCGTTGGCATCTGAGTTCCTCAGCTTGACATCTTCCATGCTCTCCCAATCCTCCACAGTCTTCGACGAATACGCCGTCGTCCAGGACCGACCACTACCCTCACTCCAATTCCCAATCTTCCCAAAATACCCGCACCCCTTCCTCTTCCCAAAATACCCCTCCTCCCCATTCTCAAACCTCAACACGATCACCGCATCACCATCAATCGCCGGTGCTGACGATGGCGACTGCTTTCCGCCGGATTCCTCCCTGAAAAGAAATCTAAAAAGATCCCAAGTCACCTGAATCCGATCACCACCCTCCGCCGCCACTCTCTCACTTCCCCTAAAATTCCACCTGAGCCGGCTCACATGCAAAACCCTCTCGCCATTTATCGTCAATCTCATCCGCTTCTTCTCCAAATCAATCGACATTAATACTTCCCTCTCCCTGCCAGAAAATCGCGCAATCGCCATCCATGATATGCTTCTTCCAATTTCCCCAAATTTCACTTCCACCTTCTTCGACGTCTGCTCGGTTCTGATTTCGNCGACATTAATACTTCCCTCTCCCTGCCAGAAAATCGCGCAATCGCCATCCATGATATGCTTCTTCCAATTTCTCCCAATTTCACTTCCACCTTCTTCGACGTCTGCTCAGTTCTGATTTCCTCGTTCCTCGGTCGCACGGCTTTGATCCTCCAGAACGCCTCATTGCGGCGATCTCCGACAACCAATGCCATCTCTCCATCCACAGCAATGACGAAGAAGAACCCTTCCACCGGCTCTGGTCCGCATGCACGGTGAAAGGTCGCGCCAGTGAGATCCCAAACAAGCTCCACCGAAAACCGTCGTCCGCCGTCGGTGTTCAACCGGAGCCACTTCGATCCCTTTCGTTTAAAAGGGAGAAGAAGGAAGATACGGAATCGGAGATGATCGCCGGCCGATTCAGTCTGGTTCTCTGCCGCCGACGAAGGGAAGAGCTGGAGATTGGCTATTAGAGAGAGTCCGAGGAGGCCGCGGTTCCAGGTGAGGGAGATCTTGCCGATGTGTGTGGAGTAAACAGAGGTTGTTGTTGTGGGAGGGGCCGGCGCTGTGGCGGATGTGCAGGAGAAGCAAGCCGGCGTGTATTTCAGCATTCTGGTGCTGGGGATGCAGGCGGGGATTAATTGAATTTTAAGTGGAGCTAAATAGTGAATGTGTGTAAATAAACGGAAAAAAAATATTTCGATTTTTGACCCTTTGTTGGACCGAGCAAATGCAACGGAAATTTCGATTCCCCGCTTGCGGATGACACATGGCAGGGTCAGCCTCCGGATTATTCGTGTATTCAACGCCCAAAGCTCTGGCCAGTCATA
>JXCR01091225.1:39475-72548 GCA_002079205.1 Phalaenopsis hybrid cultivar | reverse complement strand
TCCTCTTTCACCTAAAATGCCAAATAAGGGTCCCAAGTTCTGCAATAGGCGAGACATCCAATCTTAATTTTATTAGATATTTTTAAAAATTATAGTTGTAGAACTCCCATGTCAATCAATATATTATCAAGTTAATAGTTCATAATGAGTGATAATCAAAATTGTGTTATTATAAAGATTACCATTCAACAATCTATCAACTCTAGATAAAGTAACTAATACCACATCTTTTAGCATGCTCTATGTACAAATTAAAGTTTTTTTAGACTTCCTCGTTAAAAAGATATTTTAGAATCACCAAGAATGGCAAGAAAAACTCTGGTTAAGTGAATTGCTCGCATTGCGATGGTTCATTCTGGCCTCTTCCATTAGTGTATGACCTTCTACCTAGATAAACCAAAGTAAATTCCTTCAACTTCCTTGGCTTGATAAGCTCCTCCAAGTATGAAAGATGTCTACAATTCACGTGCAGTAATCATGGTCTCTATGAAATGCACTTAAATCCTTCGTATGTGGACCCACCTTCAATAAAGTAGGTCATTTGATGTAATCTTTGTTATGTATAGCCTCTACAAGCTCAATCATAAAAACATGCAACTGCATAATAATTGAATAGTAGTAAGTAAACTATTGACTTTTTTCTCCTATCCTCATCACAAATTTAATTTTAAACTAGCCTCTCTTAGTAATTGTAATCCTTATGTTGATGATAAGTGCATAATTATAAGGATTACCATTCAACAATCTAATTACCATTCAACGGATATTGGTAATGCTATTACAAACAAAAGTGTGAATTCTTCCCTTCAAAACTTTAGTCTACTTTATGGGGTCCCTAAAAAGTTACAAAAATTTCCATTCCTACTCAAAACTTAGCAAATCTCGTGTCAACACAACCATCTCAATATTATACCCTTCTACATAGGCATGAACATTATTTAAGTTCTAGCAAATCACTCATAGTTCTCATCTATTGCAGTCCAAGTGCATATCAAAAAAGGCCTTCCTTCAGATCTTTCAGTTAAGGAAGTTATAATTGGCTCCAAATCATTCAGCTTAAACATTTCCTTCTAGCCCTTGTGATGAAGTTCGTCAATGATTCGCCTAGCTTCTACCCTATCTTCAGTAAAGCTTGCGAAATCATTAATGGTTGTTAGGTACTAACAAATTGAATAATGAACAATCTCTTGAACACAACAAATGATATATTAGTCTCAAAGGACAAGCATAAAATCACTTGAGAGTCAACTCCTTAAGTGTTACAAAAGATAGCCTTCATTCCAAAGTATCGTTAATATCAAGTAAAAAAGAAGTAGATCCAAAATAGGTGGCATGATCCACTGGGTTATTTTTTGTGGGGAAAAATCATGATGTGAAATCTAAAACTTCATAAGAGGTTTAGCCTCAGCAATCTCCCTATAGCAAGCAGTTGTCAGTTATGGCTTCCTCTTTGCAAAACATCTCTAATTCGTGAGTTGAAGGAAATGAACCTTCTTCGTTGACGGGGTAATACATTTCATCATCAGCTACAGTGATAGGCAAAACTCTAGCACTGGAATGATACCTTTGGATGATTGGATTAAATGATTCATTTAGTAGCTGCACCTTAGGAGTTACCTTTAATATTTGATCTATAATCCCTTGTATCATCTTCCTGGTAAATTCTTCCAACTTTGTTAGCTATTGTGAAATTACAAAATCATAGTGTTTCATGCTTAATAAAGTCTCTCTGGTTTGCTAATTTGTAATCTTTTGTAGATCCCTTTTGATTATTGGCATAGATCCCACGCCCACTACACCTTTGAGGATGTTAGATTTTAATTAATTATTTTTGNTGCTTACTAAAGTCTCTCTGGTTTGCTAATTTGTAATCTTTTGTAGATCCCTTTTGATTATTGGCATAGATCTCACGCCCACTACACCTTTGAGGATGTTAGATTTTAATTAATTATTTTTTAGTTACACCAAGACTTTACCAGCACTAAGTGAAAAGAGAAACAAAAGAAAGATTATTTTAGAGTAAGAAACTTTGGCATTCCATTAGTATTAACTGTTTACAAGAACAACCCAATGTCGTATAATTGCATAACTGCGAGCTTTTCCAAAGACAATATTTATAAATTAGATCAAAACATGAGCATTATAGGAAGCTACACATTAAGTTACAAAAATAGAAAAGATATTTAATGAAACCCATTAGAATCCACAGCATTCACAGAAGTAAGANTTTCCAAAGACAATATTTATAAATTAGATCAAAACATGAGCATTATAGGAAGCTACACATTAAGTTACAAAATAAGAAAAGATATTTAATGAAACCCATTAGAATCCACAGTATTCACAGAAGTAAGAAAAAAAAAAGCAAAACAAAAAGGAAAAAAAATTCTCTACATTAATAATGTTTTTAATTACAAAAGCTATGTCAGTTTATTGTAAAATACTATTACTTGAGCCACAACCACCGAGCCACTAACGCAACTTGTTGTTGGAGCACTCGACTAAGGGCAACAAAAAAAAATCATAGCTAGTGAGAGTCGGTTGATATCCTCCTTAATGTCCACCACTGGCCTACTCGAATCACCTTTTACTTATCTCTTAGCTTTCTTTATGGTAGGCCAGTTGACTCGTATTCAACATCTTATATTCGAAGGTACTACTCTTGATACTTATTGTAACTTGTGATTGACAAAGTTTACAATCTTGAGGGGAGTTAACTCAACATTTGTACTAAGCAAAAAAATTATATTGATAATCAAAAAGGAAGATAAAAGGTAGCTATAAAATAAGGAATTCCGCCCGCATTTATAAGTGGCCAAAATTTCTTACATAAAATTCATAACAACATCATTACAAAAAATTAAATGAGAGCATTATTCCCAATGAAAAGAGTTAAGTGAGTGAAAATTATTATTTTACTGTTTTATTGATCATAAAAGCCAATACATGTCTCACCTAATTCTCTTGATCCATTTTCCAATTGACTATCCAAAGGTGAAATAGAATTGAAAATTAAGTGTATGACAAAAATGTATATTTCAAGATGACAACACTAAAGAACTAGCGCAAATCAAAGGATCGTGAGCAAGGTCAAAGAAAAAACATGCAAAATTAAAAATGTAGCTCATCTAATATAAGAAAACTTTTGCCTCACTCAAAGCTATTTACCTAGCTCAAAAAAATACCTAACCTAACTCAAAGAAACTCTCCTAGATCAAAAGCACTCTACTTAGCTTAAGAACAACTCAACCTAATTTACAAGCTACTAGCCCAAATATTGGGATCAGTTGCCCATTCCAAAAGAAACTTTCTTGAGTTATAGAAAAAGCTCAACGAGCCCCTCCATTCCATCCGATGAACACACCCTCAACAATTTAATTAAAGGCCTAACATACTTAATTGAGGGTACCTTCAAACACTTGTCAAGTCACTCATTCACATGCACTCTCCTGAATCTTAATTATTGTGTCCGTAACGATCAAATGATATATTTATTTTTTTTATTGTTCTTGTGTAAATTTTTCTATAATACTCAAAATCAAGTAAAATAGATCAAATGAGTTAGATTCAAGTCATATATGTTATTCTGAGCTTTTGAGCTATGAATGAATAAATTTTTCTTGTGTCAGATCTCTTTTATTCTCTCTCTTACTTCTCTTACTCCCAATCTTGCCACTCACAGATTCTACAAACAGGGTTCTAACATCATCAGAGATAGATCTAGATCCGGTGATGAATGAAACAATTCACAATGAGCATAAATTCTAGCAAAATTTATTCAAAGCATCCCAGCACTAATTAGATGGCCATCATTCCACTGGCCACATGCACATTAAGAAATCCAATTGCACACTTAAATATCAAAGTTCCAGTAATATTTATAAACTTCTCATCAGTTATCAGACCCAAAAAAACCGAGAAGTTTCTGTACATCACCCTCAAACCAATCGATTCAATCACCATAACAAAATAGTGTTCACCCAACCTAATCAGATAACAACATCGATCATCTCCAAGGGTCTAATTCCATAAGGAAAACGCAAGATAAAATTAAGTTTTCGAAAGTCACCATAGTTTGGCAGCCCGACAGCACTAATCATCTAACAACGGCAACAAGAAGGAAGACATCGCTTCACGAAGAATCAAAGTAAAATTAAAAGATGAAAATCAGATCATACCACCTTACCTCGGCGCGCTCCAGAGAATTGAGCGGATTTTTTGATCTCCCGGCGATTTAGCAATCAAGAGACCAGTGGACTCATGATGCGGGAATGTTGGAGACTGTGCCAATCGACATTTGCTCGGTTGAATGGGCCGGCAGCCCAGCATCGTTTACGCCAATGTCGTAAAGATGATGTGACATAAATATAGAATATAAAAATTATTGAAAACGTAAATACTGTTGAAAATATTTTTTTATTATTATAAAATTTAAATATCCTATAATAATTAGTTAATTTAATTTTTTTGCTTAAATGTGCAAGTATATTAGTTGAAAAAAATATATAGAATGTCAAAATTTTGGATTTAATTCCTCTCACAAAAATAAATAAAAAATTTAAAAATAGTTAATTTATTTTATATTGCCAAAAAAAATTAAAAATTACGTTTTAAAAACATTAAATAAAATTAATTATTAAACACAAATTTTAGTTATCTAATTTTAAAGTAACTTTTTATTATTATTTCGCTATATGTAAATCAATCATTCGAATTATTTTTATTTCACTTAATTCATGGCATATTATTAATTTATTTTATTTTCTTATTATTTATTAATAATCTAACACAAAGAATGCCAAACCTATTTTATATCTCATGAAACTAAATACTTTAGTATTATAAAATATCAAGCAATTGAATTACGGGCAAAATGTTTCACTTAATGTTATATACTATTATTCATCTAGTATGTCTTTAAAGATGTGAGATTCTTAATCTACACGAGTTGGTGTTAGTTAAAAAATGACAACAAACAAAATTGGCAAAATTGAATGATTAATGATGATCTTGGGGGGGCCTTTAGTGGGTCAAATGATAGTATTTGTCAAAGACATTCTTTAAAGTGTTGAGGGTTTCTTTAGAGATTAATTATGTTGATAAATTTGTTGATAAAAGATGTAAAAGAGTATACTAGGAGAGATGTCAAGACTTGCCTAGTTTGAACTAGTTTAGAGAATATGTGTACTCAAGGAAGAAGATGGTGGCACTTAGTTCTAGGGTAGCGCAGCTATTTTCTACCGTTCCTTCATATTTCTAGGCAATTTTCTACTGTTTATGCAACTGGTTATGATCCATTGGTTGGAAATGGGTTCTCCAACTGCTCAATGTCTTATTTGGATATCTTGGAAGGTATTAATTCCATGTCCAACACTTATGTTTCTAATCTTCTACTCCCTTAACATTTTCATGAGTAATTTGAGGGTGGCTCTGCAGCGAGGTTATTAAAAAAACCTTCCCACAAGAATGGAAAACTAGCCTTATTTCTAACTAAGTAGGAGACTAACATGCTAGTTGAACCCTTCAAGTTTACTTTGGTGGGTAAATTTACATATGCTTGCCCAAAATGGATGTCATCAGAAAATATTTTGTTGATTTAAAGCTTAAAGGCAACTTGAATGTTGGTTTGCTAGATGGGAGACACCAAATGATTAAGCTTAAGAAGGAAATGGACTATGCTTTAGATTCTCTAGATAGGTGTTCTATGTGAAGAATGTTACAATCAAAGTATTAAAATAGATCTCTAATTTTAATCCTAAAGAGAAACCTCCCATTGTCCCTATTTGGTTCAGATTTCTGGGTTGAAACTTCATCTATTTAATAAACAATTGTTATACTCATTGGCTTCCATCTTTGAAAAACCTATGAAAATTGAATAGGCTACTTTCAACTTTTTTCCAAACCATCTATGGATAGACTGATGGTAGAAAGAAATATTATTATTCCTTTTGTTGAATCTATTTGGATTGGCAGCCCTACTAATGGGTATTGGTAAAGTACTGAAGCTGAATAACTCCCTTTTTATTGCACCAAATGCAAAATGTTTGGGCATATATTAAATAGTTATTTTATTGCACACTCTAACCTAAGAAGAGCTAAAAAAGGGAGATAGAGGTTGGTCAAAAAGGGAAAGAAATGGTTAACATTGCTACTCGTGGTGCACTTGAAATGCAAAATATTAATGATTTAAGTGTAGGAAACATTAGATGCAATATGGTTAATGAAATTTAGACTTTTACAAACCATTAGGGTGTTGTTATGCAAGGTCATCACAACTCTAAAGTGGGTAGTATAGAAATTGTGCAAGGGGTGAATGATGATCAAAGCAATGAGTTGGTTGGGTTATTTATTTTTGTTGTTGGTCAGAAGGAAAACTTGGATGAAGTTATTAAAACATTGTATGGATATTAAAATACTAGAACATAGGAATCTGGGTCTAACAGGATGATCCAAACTACTCTAAACTTTAAAATTAATAAAGATCACAAAGAAATATGTAAGGATAATACCGGTGGACTTGTGGACAAGCTTCCTATGATGATAATATGGTTAAACACAATATGTTGGTGATTCTACACATGAGGGATCTCAGTTTTCTAATTCTGAGGATAAGGATGGGCTGGAACAATGTAGTGAGAGACTAGCTGGGCTAGAAATGAATTGAAAGAAGAGTGTAGGGTTAAGAAAAGTAGGAAGAAGAAAACTAAAGGCAGTAGAGAATTGGGGTATGTGAACCTTGAAGCTATAATTCTAACTAATGAAATAAGCAGCAATAGAATTTGTTAACCTCTCTTACTCCTCTCTAGGGTTGCTAGAGGTGAGAAAGCTCTTATGGCGGTTAATGCTATGGTTTCAAGTTTCAGGGGCATTGCTAAGTTTAATGCTTCCCTTAGACTCAAAATCTAATTAGAACTCATAAAATACAACTGTTCAAGATTCTTACAACCTTAGTTGTTGAAAATAACCTTGAGTATCTCAGAAGAATAGGAAATTTTGGTTTCTTTTCAAAATTTAATAAGAAAATTTTGTTCATGTGGAGGAATTCATTAGAGATTAATGTACTAATAGATATCTCACATTTAATACATTTGATGTTTAGATGGGTCCATTTCTTGTTCTTTATGTTTGTTGTATATGTTGGTTGCACCAAATCAACAAGAATAGAGCTTTAGAATTCTTTAAAGTTGATCACTGGTTCTTTTAATGAACCCCTGGTTGTGAGTGGTGATTTCAATGTGATTACCAATGCTTTGGAAAAAAAGAGAGGTCAAGCCACCTAGTTACAGTCTAATGGCTGAGTTTTCCACGATTTTAAATGATGTT
Organism: Phalaenopsis hybrid cultivar; assembly: GCA_002079205.1. Classification (NCBI taxonomy): domain Eukaryota; kingdom Viridiplantae; phylum Streptophyta; class Magnoliopsida; order Asparagales; family Orchidaceae; genus Phalaenopsis; species Phalaenopsis hybrid cultivar. The sequence continues at coordinate 65,225 of JXCR01091225.1, read as the reverse complement.
GATCTATTTGATTTGGGGTTCAAAGGTAATCCTTTCACCTAGGCCAGGGGTAAATTGTTTGAAAGATTGGATAAGTGTCTTGATAATAGTAGCTGGATTAGAACTTTTTTGCATCATGTAGTCACCCATTTGTCTAGAAGAGATTCTGATCATGCTCTCCTCCTTTTGTATTAGTTTTTTTCTCAGAAGAAAATGAATTCTATATTTAAATTATTAAATAGGTAGACCTTCATCCTTCTTTTCACCAATTTGTCGCAAATCATTGTTAGTATGAGAGCAATGGTAATGTTAGTCATAGATTCTGATTTTTGCGGAAAAAGTTGGTAAGAGATTTTAAGCATCAAAATTGGGAGGTTTTTGGTCATCTACGAACATGAGACCAGTTAGCTAAATTATGCGTGTAGATTTAGTGTGTAAATTTTATAAATATCTTTCAATATTACAAAATACACACGACGGATATAACAATAAATATTCAAACTAATCTCAACAAAAATACCTTTTATGAAAATAGTTTATCTTTAAAACTCTTTTTAAACTGTCAAATCTCCTTTAAAATCAATGCAAGTATTCGTATCGCTCAAGAAATACAAGGCTTTAATGGAGTCCTAGATATCGATCTCCCAGGGAAGTTGGAAAAACCTATAAGTAAATTCTTAAAATTATTTTATAATTTAAAATTACAAAAAATAAAAGTAAAGTGTGAAGTTTGAATATTAACTACTAAAGTAAATGTTATATAAAATGCAGTTGAAAGACAGAGTTAAGCAACTAAAAAAAAAACTTTCAAAAGTAAAATTACAAAAAACTAAACAAATTTTTTGTTGATGGAAGACTCAAATTTAAGAAAGCATCCTTCCCTTTNTATATATATATATATATATATATATATATATATATATATATATATATATATATATATATATATATGTCAAATAGGAGCAATGAAATTCTTTACCCTCTTCCAAGTGTTATAAAGAACATTGACTAATCCAGAGTTTGGTCACTGATTTCGCGGTTAGACTGGTAGGATATTGGCTGCCACTCTAGAGCTCTCACTACTTCCTTCCATGAGGGATAACAATCTTGCATTAGTTTCCAATCAACTAGACCAAACTGGAGATTTTAATCTGTCACCTTAAATCTCTAATTATGCATCCAACAAAGTATATTTCTCTATTTATTTGCACTCAATTCCATGGATGACAAGCTCTCCCATGAAATCAAATGTGATTCTCCACCTGCTGTAGAAATCATAGCCCTTTTCAGAACATATGTTTCTCAACATGTTTTAACATTTCAATTGCCCAGATCAAAAAGTAAATGAAGATCGGAGTTCAAGTCATCACAAATTTTTAACATTTAAAACCATTAAAAATAATATCAATTATTCACAAAACCATATCTCAAAGTAGGGAGAAGGATAAAGAAGACTACTCAGAGTTCATGAGAAGGATACGACAAAACACTGGATTTCATTATAAAAAAAATAAGTTTACCAAAATAAAAGAAATAAAAGACACAACTTATCTCACAATCCTTCCCAAGCAAATCCCTAAAAGTTCTCTCCAGGCCTTTCTCTCCTTACAAGCAGACTCAATTCTCTCTTAGTGTGATGAAGAAGAAATCTCTCACCTTCTCTCTCCTCTTACAACTCTAGAAGAAAATCTCCTCTTCTTTTCTCCTTGACTTTCACGCTACCCCCACTTTCTTGTCCTATTCGTCCCCCCTTTAACTCCTGGAAATCTCTCTCTTTTATTTTAGGTTGCCTCTTTTAAAAGGAATTCAAAATTCTCTCCAAAAGTCAACTCTTTTGAATTCAAAAGATGTGTAATTTGATCCAAGAGACATATCCCTTCATAAAAGAACCTTCCAAAGTGTCTAGATGCATTGAATTACTCCAATAGGTTTGTAGAACAAGTCTACATTTGAGAATTCATGCAAGATTTGTCTCGAATCACCTTAAGCCGCAAAAAGTAGTCTCTGGTGCATCACACATCAATCCTCTGTCAAACGATGCATTATGCGCCAGAATTCAAAAATTCATTGTTTTAGCTCCAAATTTCATCATTTTTGCCATTTTTGCTCCAGGTACCTAAAAATGATATACCTACAACAAAAACATGAAAATATCATTCCTTAAAGTGCAATATCACCAAAAATAAGCATAAAATATTTACTTAAAATAGTATATTATTTTGGTGTATCAAAATCTCCCATACTTAAATATTATTTGTCATCAACTGACACTTATCTTACATAAAGACTTATGACTCAGGATGCAGATTTACTTACAACTTATATACTTTAGTTTAATTAATATAATAACAAAATGTAAGAAAAACCTTTAATAACTTATATTCAAATTTAAGATTTCTGAATCTTTATTCATTTCAAGAAAAATTGTAATTTGTCATATTAAGAACATTTAGAATATTCATATGAAAAAGAACTTCATGAAGACTTTACTAGGAATGCTACTAATACTTAAATACAAGTTTAGAAAATGTAATAAAGCTTCTTCTTAAGTTGATTCAAGTGAAGCCAATTTTTTATTAGACGTCTCTCAAGCTTCTCCTCACTTATTTTTCTTTTCTTTTCTTTTCTTTTCTTTTCTTTTCTTTTTCTATTAGGATCTTTTCAATCCTTCCTTTTCTTTTTTTTTTTGAAGTAAGGATTACTATATTTGGATAGCCTTTAATAGTTTTGAACTTCACTATCCTCATCTAGAAGTCAAAACTCCATACCTTGCTTCATTTTATAAATTCATATTAGTTTATAACTTTTCATAAAGTCTCATTCTTTTCTTCTTACATGAAACTCTAAAATTCTTAATACTTCAAAAATACAACTTTCTTTACTTTAAATATAAAAGCATAGTCTTATCTTATTGATCCCGAAACTGCTTGTATGCAACAGTATAACAATAGTTCTAATTATATTTTTCACTTATATTTTCTTATTTTGCAATAAAACCAAAAACTTGATCCAGAAGAAAAATAAGAATTTAACTTTTTAATTTATATATAGTGGGATACTACGCAAATATACGTAACGTTATCAAGTAATATGAACTTTTCGATTAAGACCTGAATATCGAACACACAGGGAGTTTACACAATATGCACTTTTGAAAACTTTCTATTTTTAAAAAGACAATTATTTAAACTATAAACAATTTTGCAGTAATGAAAGTTTAAATATTTTTGGTACTTTCATTATTTTGATAAAATAATAACAATTTAAAAAGATAACTTGAGTTTTTTGTAGAAGAAAACCACTAAATATGAAAATTTCTCTCCTTATTATGAATCAGTAATAAGTATAGGAATTATGTTGTGGAAGTATGCTTATTGTGTTGTGCCAATAGGAGCAATAATTTTTTTTACCCATACTATAGATGCTATAAAGAACATTAACTAATTTAAAGTTTGAATAGTTCTAAAGACCGGCTAGGCAGGGAAGATACTAGCTCTCACTCTATAGTTCCCTCGATTCCCTCCACCTGAGGGCTAACATCTCGTATCAGGACCTAAAATAATAAACCAAGTTGGGGGCTTTAACCTGTCACTTTAAAGTCCTATAACTCTACACCCTTCAATGAATATTTCTCTATTTATTTGCACTCAATCTTATGAACTACATTCTCATTCATACAACCTCATGTGATTCTTTCTAATTGTTGACTGAGACAATACCAGCCCAGTTCTTACATGTTCTCTCAACAAATGTTAACATCTAGATTCTCCAAATCAAGAAGTAAATGAAGTGTAAATTTAAATCATCACAACTTTTTCCAACATTAAAGATCAATACTCTCCACAACTTCCATCCAAATAAATCATCACAACTTCTTCCAACATTAAAGATCAATACTCTCCACAACTTCCATCCAAAACAATCATCACAACTTCTTCCAACATTAAAGATCAATACTCTCCACAACTTACATCCAACACTTCACAACTTTTTCCAACATTAAAGATCAATACTCTCCACAACTTCCATCCAAAACTTAATTACCACAACTTCTTTCCAACATTAAAGATCAATACTCTCCACAACTTCCATCCAAAACTTAATTACTTATCATTTCAAGAAGAACATTAAAGATCAATACTCTCTACAACTTCCATCCAACACTTAATTACTTATCATTTTAAGAAGAAAGATGAAGAAAACTACTCAGAATCCATGGAGAAAAAAAAACCACACTTTAGTTTAAAAGAAGAAATAATTGTCAAAGCAACAACAGGTCTCAATTAAAACCAAAAGTAATCTAAAAACAAAAGATAAAAACTTATCTCAAGTCCTCCACCAATCTCTTAAAATTCCTTTGAATCGCTTCTCTTTTACAATACTCTCAATATAAAATAAAACAAAAAGATAAAGTAAATACTTAAAGTGGTGCCTGAAAATCTCTCCGAACTAACTCCTCACTACAAAGAACTTTCAAAACTTTCTCTTTTCAAGCACTCTTTCAAAGACTCAATCTTCCTCCTTTTGTAAATCTTCAAAAGGTGTCTTGGTATCTCTTCAAAATATGTCTTAATTCGATGTATTTCCCCAATAGATGCCTCCTTTCACCAATATTTTCATCCATGGTGGTTGTAACCACCAATTAAGCCAATAGGGGCCTCAAAAACCTCTTCAAAAATCATAAAAACCGAATTTAATCATTAAATAACTATCACTGACGCTTAATCGCGGGGCCTTTGGCGCTTAGGCTCGGCCTTCTCTGTTTAACCGACGCTTAAGTGCCAGATCTGGTGATTAGGCGCCAAAACTCTTTTGCACTTTTTTCACTTATTTGCTCCAAATTTGATCATTTTTCACTCATTTAAGCAATTTTCACCTTTATGCTTGCACCTGCAAGAAAAACACAAAAAAAACTTCCATTAAAGCGTAATATCTCAAAAATATGTATAAAAATGTGTCTAAAAACACTATATATTTTAGGTGTATCAAAATCTCCAAAACTTAAAATGTTACTTGTCCTCAAGTGACACTTCAATCTTTAAAAATTAAATATGTACGATATGTATATGTGAGTTTCTTTAGGAGTTACTAAAATTTTGATTTAGAAATATAGCAGTCTAATTTAGAAAAATTATTAGTAAATGAGACCAACTTAAAGTTTAGAAATTTTTAATGATAAGAAAGATGAAAATATGAGTTCCTATCTAATTCTGAAATATTGTAGATTTTTCAATTTTAGAATTTAGTTCTTTTATTATCTCTACTTAAAAATTTTTATTTTAAATAATTTTAATTACTATATTATATCCCTAAGCTTAAGAATTTCTCAAGTTTTATACTTTAAAAAGATCAAATGTGGAACTAATTTTTGATTAGGCACTAATCCTCAAGCTTCTCCTCTCTTACATTTTTTCTCATTCCTTTTTTTCTTTTTCTTTTTCTTGTTTTTTTCTTTTTCTTTTTCAAGCAAGGATTACTATATCTAGATAGGTTTTTAATAATTTTGAATTCCACTTCTCCTTTCCTAAAGCAAAGCCTTGATATAAGTCTTTTACTTAAGAATATAATAATAGCTTTGAAAATTATTTTAATAAAAGAAATTTAAGTAATAAAAATAGAAGTCTAAATTTTTCAAAAATATAATTTTTCTTACTAAAGATAGTTACACTATATTAAATATTTTCTACACTAAAACAACTTTTATATTCTTCATTACTCAAAATTTTAACTAAATTCTCTTACTCATTTCTAAAATCAAATTTTACTTCTCTAAAGATAGTCACTTATATTAATCATTTTCTATACTAAAAATTTTTAACTTAAAGTTTTTCTTCAACTAAAAATTTCAACTAAATTTTCTTACTCATTTCTAAAATCAAATTTTACTTCCCTAATATGACTTCATATATATGATCATTTTTTTTTCTTTTCAAATCAAATTTATTTGTAACACATTTGAGAACAAATAAAATTTAAGTTTTGAAAATATTTTTCATCCCCCCCAATTTAAATTTTTAACAAGATTAAACAGTTTAACATCAGATATATATAAGCAAGAATGAAAATTAAAATAACATGCTAACAGGAATTTCTACACCCTAATGATACAAGTATAAAACTAAAACATGAGTAAAATTAATTTTGATCAAATTTTCTATAATTTCCATTTCAATATAATATGTAGAGATTCAATAGACTTCTAAACAGTAAGTATAAAGATAAAAACAAACAAACATACTACTTTGACTTCACAATCTCAGCATAAAAACAAACTCACAATCATGAGAAAAGAAAAATACAAAGGGTAACAGTTTCTAAAATTTAAGTTTAAAATTAAAGTTTGCAAGATTTTTAACTTTTCAAAAGACATAGAATTAAGTTAAGTTCTAAACTAACTAAATCACAACAATAGTTACTACCCTAGAATTTCAAAACAAAGTACTAACAAAGCATAAACATCACAACAACATTAAAATATAAAAATCCAAAACACAACACATAGTCCAAATCAATAGACAGATGCAAATGTAGCAAGTCCAGACCACATAGTCCACAACATAATATAAACATAAAAATAAAATCTCTCAGTTCTACTCCCCATCTTCTGAATCACCGCTATTCCATGTTTATGCAGGCTCATAATCAGGATATCGAGGATATGGAGGAAATTGCACTCCTGGGTCACCCCTAATTAGGTTCTCCAGAGACGAGTGGACTTTCTCTTCATAATCACTCTTTCTCCTACTATATCTATCAGTATGCTTTACAAAAATCTCTAAATTCTAAATTTTATCAGCGGCATAGTTAATATGATTCATCATCCTCTGCAATAATTGATATTGGGTCTCAGTAGACTCACCTCTAGATGTAGAAGCATGTGAGGTAGATGGTCTAGATGTAGAAGTAGCATAGGTAGAAGTAGCAGACGTCACCATTCCATAGCTCCTAGAAAATCCTCCTCTTCAGCCAAAAATAGAATGCTCAGAATAAGTCTTACATTTGCCTTCGTGATGGGCTTTAGAGGTAACAATACTTCTACCTAGCTACCATATTTAACTCCAACCTACTCACACAAAGAAAAGATCAAGGAAGCAAATCTCAAACCTGCAGTAGTAACAACAGTGACAGAACTGATGATAGTTTGATAAATCAAAGCTCCAATGTTGATGGGCTTTTCTTCCTGGATACAATACTTTAACATCTCTCTCTCTCTTGTAACTTCACTGAGATGATTTGTTGGAAGCAGACAAGTAGAGATAAAGTAGTGTCAGGCCTTTGTAGACTTTAAAGTTAGAAAATTCACTCTCCTCTCATTAGTGATCTTACAAAGTCCTCTTCCAACAGTCAAATAAGAAATAATCTCATCTAGCTCTGCTTCAGTTGGACTATAATTTGCATAAAAACATAATGTATCAGGTGGTAGATGATAGAACAAGTTGATTACCTCTGGTGAAAAAGGTACCAACTTTCCATAAACCATAACTCTATCGTCTTCAGCCTCAGGGAGGTTAGCATATAACTCCCTAACAACAGAAATAATTGCAACAACAGAAAAACAACTGGATTTTTCCCTCTGTCGGCGAACAATCAGATCTTCCACTTCTCCACTTGGATTCTTAAAACAACGCTCATGAATCTGTTTTTGTGATTGAAACGCATCACTGTACAGATCCTGAGCCTTCAAACTTACAAACTTGCTCAAATTGAAAGGGCTTTTTCCTTTTTCTCGCTTCATGCTTGGTGTCATTCTACAAATTTATAAATTCCAAAAATAACTTTAAAAATCAAGCCTAAATTATTAAACTAAAATTCCAAAAACACAAACTATACTTCCTATGCTCTTTATTCCACCAAGAAATCTTCACTTAAGATGCACCCTAGCCTTCCAAAATCACAACTTTGATAGGAGGAATGTGATGGGAGACATAAAAATGGTGATTTTCGAGCCAAATTTTCACTTTTAACTGTCTGCAAACCGGTTTTCATGAACCGACGCTTTAACGATAAGTGGTGCTTAGGCGTCTGCCTCTCGGGTTAGCTCACGCTTAAGCGCGAGATATGGTGCTTAGGCTCCAGTGCATGATTCTCAAGATTTTCAAATTTAAGTAAAATGCACTATTTGCCTAAGTATACCACCCCTAAATGGTCTCATAACTCTTAAATGACTATTTTCAACTTCCTATAACTCTCATTTATCTCAAAATTCTCCCATATAAGTATTTAAATTCTAAGCTAAAAATAACACAAATTTTCACACAAACAAACTTATATTAATTCACAAACAAGTACAAATACATTTAACACTTAATTCTTACTCCAAATAGTCTCAGATGAGAAAATTTACTAAATACAAACACTTTAACACTCATTTCACAATTAAACACATAAGTATCACAAATACTAAAAACAAAACTTAAACATTAAAAAACTTACGAACAACAACTTCTAACTCTCAAATACTAACACTAAACTTAATTTCATTCTTCATTCAATGGAACAAACTCAAGTCTTTCATTAGTCTCTCTTAGGCAATCAAGATATAAAGTTGATAAAACAGACGGTGGTGACGTGCTCAGATACTATCTTCTTCAATCCATTTATGTTTAAGAAACATATCCTTATCCGCTTCCTCTATATAACTAGTGTGGTTAAATTACATTTTCAATTTCCATCCAATATGTTCTAGATGTGCATGAATATCAAGTACCTTAGTCTCTAGTAAAGCCATAGTATTTTCAATTTTGTTGATTTTCTCTTATATCCCTTCAATACTAACGACTAAGAAACCGTTATACATCTCTTGTGCACTTTGATTAATGAATTTATTCCTCATGGTCTCTTACTTCTTCTTCAAATCCATCTCCCATGAAGACATCATCTCAATATCTCTCTCTCTCTCTCTTAGACTTTAGGGTTGAAAATGATTCGGGGTGAAATTCCTTCACAAAACCCTTCTATTTATAGGCCCAAATTCTTCTAATAACTCCTAGCACGTCTAGGAACTGCTTTGGCACGTTTTTATAAACTAATTGGTGGTTAAAACTTCTAGAGTCCAAATTGTTCACATGTGCTTAATCTTCCACGCTAAGCGCCGGATTTAGCGCTTAAGCGCCAGTGCACATTTTTGCACTAGTCAAATTAACGTCCAAATTCTCATTCTAACATGTCTAGGTCACTAAATAAAGTCTTAAAATCTTTATGAACATATAATAGTCTCAAAAATACTACCCCAATTTTCTTATTCACACACAAAACAACAATCAAAGCAAAAACACACTGACAATTAGGGGTTGCCTCCCACAAAGCGCTTGGTTTTACGTCGTCAGCCCGACGTAACCAGTGCTTATTCTGGTTGACCCAACATCATTCCATCATTAAATTTATGTTGATATTCTATAATAAGGTTTAAGTCTATGTCCATTAACTTTTGAATATTTTCTCATACTTAAGATCTTTAATATCCACAGCTCCATAAAGATAAAATTTTGTAACAACAAATGGGCCCATCCACTTGGACTTAAGTTTTCCTGGAAATAATCTTAACCTTGCATTATGTAGCAGAACTTGTTGCTCTGGCTGAAAAATTTTAGTAAGAATCTTTCGATCATGCAACATCTTCATCTTTTCTTTATAAATTTTAGCACTCTTATAAAATTCATTCCTTATCTCTTCAAGCTCATTTAATTGAAATAATCTTTTCTCACCAGCATCTTTTAAATTATAATTGAACTCTTTAATCACCCACTATGCTTTATGCTCAAGTTCAATTGGTAAGTGACAAGCTTTCCCAAATATTAGTCTATATGGGGACATTCCTATATGAGTTCTGTATGCAGTCCTATAAGCCCACAAAGCATAGTCAAGTTTGACTGACCAATCAATTTTTGTTGGATTCATAGATTTTTTCATAATTCTTTTAATTTTTTGATTGGATAATTCAGCCAAACCACTTGTCTGAGGATGATAAGCAGTAGCAATCCTATGCTTTATATTATATTTCTTTAATAACTTATCCATTATGGCATTTCTGCAATGAATTTCCCAATCATTAATGATAACTCTTGGCATCCCAAATCTACAAAATATGTTCGTTTTCAAAAATTTTGCAACACTTTGAGCATCACATTGAGGTAAAGCAACAACTTTTATTCATTTGGATACATTGTCCAATGCTAACAGAATCTATAAATTTTTGAAAGATGGTATAAATGGTCCTATGAAATCTAATCCCCAAACATCAAATATTTCAACTTCTAGTATACAATTGAGGGGCATCTCATTTCTTCTAGAAATATTGACTACTCTTTGACATCAATCACAAGTTTTGATATAAGCATTAACATCTCTAGAAATTGTAGGCCAATAGAATCCAGATTGTAAGATTTTGTATGTTATTTTATCAACACCAAAATGTCCCCCAAAATCAGAATTATGACATTTTGGATAATTTCATAAGTTTATTCTAATGGCACACATCTTCAAATAATCAGATCCTTTCCTTATTTATATAAATATGGGTCATCCCAAAAATAAGTCTTACCTTCAGAAATAATTTTTCTCTTCTGTTGGTATGTCATTTCATAGGGTATAATATCACTAACAATAAAATTTACAATGTTGGCATACCACAGAACACACCACTCATTAATAGTGAACAATTTTTCATCTGGAAAATATTCATTAATTTCTTTTTTAAAATAGTGTGGTTTTTCTAATTCAACCCTGAACAAATGAACAGTAGTTTGATTTTTAATCCCCTTTCGATCAACTATTTCAAAATTAAATTCTTGCAAAAGAAGAGAGTCTAGGTTTAACATCCTTCTTTTTCATTAAGTACTTAATAGCAGAATGATCTATATGCAGTATACAATGAGTTCCAATCAAATATGATCTAAATTTATCAAAGACAAATACTATTGCTAATAACTCTTTTTTAGCTATTGTATAATTAATTTGAGTTTCATTAAGGGTTTTAATAACATAGTAAATAACTTTAAAAATTTTATCATATCTTTGTCCTAAAACAGCTCCAATAACATAATCACAGCATCAAACATCAATTAAAAAGGTTTTCCCCAGTCTGGTGAAACTATAATTAGTGCAGTGATTAATTTTTCTTTTAATAATTTAAAAGCTTTTAGGCATTCCTCATTAAAATTAAAAATTGCATCTTTCTCCAGTAAATGTCATAAAGGCTTAGCAATCTTTGAAAAGTCTTTAATATATTGCCTGTAGAATCCAACATGTCCTAAAAAACTCCTAATTTCCCTTAAATTTGTTGGATAAGGTAAATTAGTGATCACTTGAATTTTAGTAGGATCTACTTCCATATCATTTTCTTATATTTGATGACCTAATATAATTCATCCTCCTACCATAAATTGACGTTTTTCCCAATTAAGAACTAAATCTGTTTCTTCACAACGCTTAAGAACTTTGGATAAGTGTTCTAAACATGAGTCAAATGAATTTTCAAACACTAAAAGTCATCCATAAATACTTCAATCCCTTTTTTGATTAAATCACAAAAAATTATCATCATACAACTTTGAAATGTAGCAGGGGCATTACATCAACCAAAGGGCATTCTTCTAAAAGAAAAAGTACCATAAGGACTAGTAAACATTATTTTCTCTTGATCCTTAGGAGATATTTGAATTTGTTGATAACCAATATATCTATCCAGAAAACAAAAGTATTTATGCCCCAGCTAGTCTATCCAGCATTTGATCTAGAAACGGTAATGGAAAATGATCTTTCCTAGTGGAAAGATTTAATTTTCTATAATCAATGCATATTTGCCACCCTATAACTTGTCTAGTAGGTATTAACCAATTATGTTCATTCACAATTACAGTTACTCCTCCTTTCTTAGGAACACATTGAATTGGACTAACCCATACACTATCTGAAATCAGGTAGATAATTCCAGCATCTAAGCACTTTAAAATTTCTTTCTTAACAACTTCTTTCATAATAGGATTTAGTCTCCTTTGCAGATCAGCTCTGGGTTTGTATCTCTCTTCTATATAAATTATATGCATACAAATTGAAGGACTGACTCCTTTAATATCAGTAACTGTCCATCCAAAGGCTTTCTTAAATTTTTTCAAAATTTTCATGAACTCTATCTTCTTCTTCCATCATTAATTTTGAGGAAATTATAACTGGTAAAGTAGAGGAATCTCCTAAAAAGACATATTTTAAATGTTCAAGATGTAATTTTAACTCAAGTTCTGGAGGTTTTTCAATAGATGGACAAAATGATTTATCTTTGTCCATCATGTCCAAAACTTTAAAACTTTCTTGAACATAGTTTGAATCTTCCTTAAAAAGATCTTCACATTGATCTAATTCTTCTTCTTGCTCGTGTTCCAAATCTTTCTCTTCAGATTTTTCTTCATAAATAGTTTTAAAATGGCATACACTTAGATATCTTATAACATACATTATAAAACAATCATCATCTTTACATTTTGCAGGGTATTTCATTGATCTTGAAATGTTGAAAGTAGCAGTTTGATCATTGACGTGCATTGTTAATTCCTCTTTTCGCACATCTATCATTGCTCTTCTTGTGGCTAGGAAATGTCTCCCCGATAGGTATCTCTTTATCTTCCTCCATATCTAACACAATGAAATCAATAGGAAAGATAAATTAATCTACTTTCACTAGGGTATCTTTCATAACTCTTTTAGGGTATGTTATCGAATGATTTGCTAACTACATAGTTACACTAGTAGGGGTTATTTCTCCTAATCCCAATTTTTAAAATATTGATGATGGCATAAGGTTAATGCTTGCACCTAAATCACATAAAGCTTTCCCATAAAAGTTGTCTCCTATTGCACATGGAATTGTAAAGCTACCAGGATCTTTAAGTGTTTCAGGAAGCTTCTTCTGAATTATAGCACTACACTCCTCACTAAGTGCAACAGTCTCTTTATCTTCATACTTCCTTTTCTTATTGAAAATATCCTTCATAAACTTTACATATCTTAGCATTTGTTCTAAGGCTTCAGCAAATGGAATATTAACTGTAAGCTTCTTAAATATCTCCAAAAATTTTGAAAATTGCTTATTCAACTTCTACTGACGAAGTCTCTGAGGAAATGGAGGTGGTGGTTTCTCTAAATCAAATTTTAGCAGAGAAATAAGTCTTTCAGAATCTTTTAGAGCATTCTCTTTTGATTCTTCAATTTCATCTCTCTCTACTTCAATTTCTTTTTGAATCCTACCTTCTAACTCTCTTCCGCTTCTAAGTTGAATGGCTTTTACTTGCTCTTTATTCTGGTCTTTTGGATTTGATTTAGTATTGCTTGGAAGTGTTCCTTGGGATCTATTACTTAATGAATTTGTTATTTGCCCAAGTTAATTCTCAATTTTTCTAATTGTAGCTCCTTGACTTTATAATTGATTTCTCATTTGTAACACCACTTCTTCTACAGATAACTTCTTCTCCTTAAATTGTGTATTACTGTTGAAATCTGGAGGATAAGTAGATCTATAATTATTGTTCCCTTTGTTGTTCCAGTTTCCCAATGGGTTTACTTGGTTGTTCCTCCATTGCTGATTATTACCACCCAAATTTTTATTCTAGTTAAAGTTGGGATGGTTTTTTCCAACCTGGGTTATAATAATTTGAATATGGGTTATTTTACTTATTATTTATGGCATTCAAAGTTTCTAATGATGCTTGAGAATCTACCATTTGGCCTAATGAATTCTCTTCAATCATGAAAATTGGTTGAGAAAAATTCATTCCAAATTGGTCTAAATTCCTTGAAATTGTAGCAACTTGATTTGTTAACATAGTAAATGCATCAGATTCATGAATATTGGCTACTTTCTTAGGATTCACCTCCTCAGAAGAAAAATTATTGGTAGCCATTTCTTCAATTAAAGCATAAGCGTCATGAAATGGTTTTGACATCATTGAACCACCAACAGTGGCACCTATAATTGATCTAAGAGATCCAACTAATCCATTATAAAAAGTTTGAATTATTAACTAGTCTGGTATAGCATTGTGTGGACACTTTCTTAAGAGTTCTTTAAATCATTCCCATGCTTCATAAATAAATTCCCCTTCAACTGATTAAAAGATGTAATATGATTTCTAAGCTTTGCAGTTTTTTATGGCGGAAAATATTTAGCAAGGAATTTTTGTGCTAAATCACCCCAAGTTTTGATAGATCCAGATGCTAACAAATTCAACCACATCTTAGCTTTATCCCTCAGTGAGAAAAGAAATAACCTAAGTCTTATGACATCATCTGATACACCATCGTATTTAAATGTAGCGCACAATTCTAACAAATTGGCAAGATGTAAAATTGGATCTTCAGTTGGTGATCCCCCAAACTGATTATTAAATACCATTTGGATAATAACAGGTTTAAGCTCAAATGAATTAGCCAAAACATTAGGTTTTTGGATACTAAATTGAAGTTCATCTACAATAGGGTTGGCATAATCTTTTAAAGGTCTAAATTCTTGATGAATTTCAGCATTTTGATTGTTTTGGTTTGCCATTTCTATAATTTTTTTTGGATTTTTCAAAATTTTTAATTTTTTTATTTTTTTTTTATTTTTCTAATAGTTCTTTCTAATTCGGAATCATATGGCACTAGTCCTTCAAAACCTAAACTACGAATACACTAAAATATAATGAAATGAAAATAAAAATAAACACACTCAAAATAAGATACAATAACTTTTAAAGTTTAAATAAGATTTTCTAAAAATAGAAATTTACTTTTTAAAATCAATTTCTCCCCGACAACGGCACCAAAAACTTGATTTCGAATACTGCTTATATGCACAGTACAAATATAATTCAGATTATATTTTTTACTTATATTTCCTTATTTTGCAATAAAACCAAAAACCTGATCCTGAAGAAAAATAAGAATTTAACTTTTAATTTANATATATATATATATATTGGATACTACATAAGTATACATATCTTTATCAAGTAAGATATGACTTTTTTATTAAGACCTGAATATCAAACCCACAGGGAGAATATGCAATATGCACTATTGAACAACAAACTTTCTATTTTTAAATAGACAATAATTTAAACTAAAGATGATTTTTGCAGTTATGAAAATTTAAATATTTTTGGTATTTTCAATATTTTTATGGAACAATAATAATTTTAAAAAATAACCAGAGCATTTGTAGCAGAAAAACACTAAATATGAAATTATCTTTCTTCTTATTATGAATCAGTAATAAGTAATAGGAATTCTGTTGTGAAAGTATGCAAATTGTATTGTGTCAAATATGATTAATAATATTCTTTACCCTTACTAGAGATGACATGTAGAACATTGGCTAATTTAAAGTTTGAATAGTTCTGAAGACCGGCTAGGCAAGGAAGATTCTAGCTCTCACTTTAGAGTTCCCTCGATTCCCTCCACCTGTGGGCTAACATCTCGTATCAGAACCTAAAACAATAAACCAAGTCGGGGGTTTTAACCCGTCACTTTAAATTCCTCTAACTCTACACTCTTCAATGAATATTTCCCTTTTTATTTTCGCTCAATTATATGAACTACATTCTCATCCTACAACCTCATGTGATTCTTTTCAATTGTTGACTAAGACAATACTAGTCTGGTTCTTACATGTTCTCACAACAAATTTTAACATCTGGATTGACCAAATTAAGAAGTAAATGAAGTGCATGGATTTAAACATCACAACTTCTTCCAACATTAAAAATCAATACTCTCCATAAATTCCATCCAACACTTAATTACTTATCATTTAAGAAGAAAGATAAGGAAAACTACTCTAAATCCATGGAGAAAACAAAAAGATATTTTTGTTTTAAAGAAGAAATCATTGTCAAACCAACAACAATTCTCAATTAAAACCAAAAGTAGTCTAAAAATAAAAGATAAAAATTTATCTCAGGTCCTCCACCAAACTTTTGAAGTTCATTTGAATCTCTTCTCTTTTACAACACTCTCAATATAAAACAAAAAACAAAAAACTATAAAATAAATATGTGGTGCCTGAAAATCTCTCTTAACTAACTCCCCAATTGAAGAACTTTCAAAACTTTCTCTTTTCAAGCACACTTTCATAGACTCAATCTTCATTCTTTTGTAAATCTCCAAAATGTGCCTTGGTATCTCTTCAAAATATGTCTTGATTCGATGTATTTCTCTAAGATATGCCTCCTTTCGCAATAATTTTCATCCATGGAGGTTGTAACCACCTATTAAGCTAATGGGTACCTCAAAAACCTCTTCAAAATTTGTAAAAACTAATTTTACTCATCCAATAATTGCCACTAGCGCTTAAGTGTGGGGCCTCTGGTGCTTAGGCGCAGCCTTCTCTGTTTAACCGGCGCTTAAGCGCCAAAACTCTTTTGCCCAATTTTCACTTATTTGCTCCAAAAATTATCCTTTTTTCTCTCTTTTAAGCATTTTTCACCTTTTTACCTGTACCTGAAAGAAAAACACACAAATACCTTCCATTAAAGCATAATATCTCAAAAAATAGGTATAAAAATGTGTTTAAAAATACTATATATTTTAGGTGTATCAGGGATCTCCCTGTTTGATGCCTTTAGTGGTAGAGAAAAAGCCATGAGATTTCCCATTGATGAGAACACTGTAATGGTTATTAGCTAGCCATCTTTTAATGAGAGAACAAAACTCCCCTTTGAATCCCTTAGCTTGAAGGGTATTAAGAATGAAATCCCAACTTATAGTATCAAAAGGTTTTTTTTTATATCCAGTTTAAGTACCATATTGCCTCCTCTACATTTCCTATCCATGTCTTCAATCAATTCCTGAGCAAGAAAAATATTATCAGTTATCTCTCTTCTTTTAATAAAATTTGATTGTTAGGTAGATATAAAATGTGAGAGATGAGGTTGTAGCCTTTTAACGATGATCTTACTCACCGCTTTAGAGATAGCAGTTGTGAGAGAGATAGGACGAAAGTTATCCCAAGTGATTTTGCCATGTCCTTTTGGAATGATAACAATACAGACTGAATTGAAATAATTACCAAGGTCTTCTCCCAAAAATAAACTTTGGATAGCGTTTATCACCTCTTTTATAATGATGTCCCAACAGTTGACATAAAAAGCAGGGAGAAACCATCAGGACAAGGGGACTTGTTGGAGCTTATGAATTTGAAAGCAGAAAGAATTTCTTTTTCAACGGGAACCTGGGCTAAAGAGAGACTATTAATATAGTCAAATTCATCTACAAAAACATTAGAATCAATAGAAGTAGTAATAGGACTATGCTGAAAGAGCTCCATAAAGTATGTCACAGCACTATCCCTAATCTCATCCAAATTAGTTAAGGTTTAACCTTCAGCATTTTTAATTTTTAGGATGCAATTCATGTTCTTTCTATGCTTAAGAGAAGCATGGAAGTAGGTCGTATTTCAGTCACCAGCAATGAAATGAAGATCATTAGCCTTTTGTTGAAGAAGAGCTTCCTCCATATTAATGGCTTCCAGTAAATTTGAACAAGCCTGAGTAGTAGAGTTCACCATTTCAGGGGTACAAATCACTTAAGATTCCAAAAGATCAACTGCATTTTAAGCTTCCAGAACTTTAGTATGCACATTATCAAAGAACTGATGATTTCATTTTCGACGGTGAGCAACCAATTTTTTATGCAATTGCCAAAGGATATACCATGATGAGCCAGCACCATCATAACTCCAAACCTGTTACACAGTACTAAGGAAAGTATCATGAGAAGTCCAAATGTTTAGAAATTTGAATATGGAAATAGTAGTTTTATCAATAAAAGCAAGAGTAAGAAGAATAGGATTATGATCTTCATTAAGAGTCCTACTAGCGTAGTATATGACTTTAAAAATCTTATCATATCTCCATCCTAAAATAGCTCCAATAGCATAATCACTTGCATCACAAATTAATTCAAAAGGTTTCTCCCAATCAGGTGAAATAATTATAGGAGCAGTGATCAATTTTTCTTTTAAAGATTCAAAGGCTTTAAGGCAATCTTGATTAAAGTCAAATTTTGTATCTTTTTCTAGAAGTTGGCATAAAGGTTTAGTAATTTTTGAAAAATATTTAATATATCTTCTGTAAAATTCAGCATGTCCTAAAAAGCTCCTAACTCCTCTTATTGTAGTAAGTGGAGGTAGGTTTGATATAACCTGTATTTTTGCATGATCTACTTCCATGCCATTTTCTGAAATTTTATGTCTAAGCACAATTCCTCCTACAATCATGAATTAACACTCTTCCCAGTACAATACGAGATTAGTCTTTTCAAAATGTTCTAGATTTTTCTCTAAATGATTTAAACATATTTTGAATGAAGTTCCAAATACAGAAAAATTTTCCATAAATACTTCAATCCCTTTTTAAATCAAAGTACTAAAAAATGACATCATACATCTTTAGAATGTTGCAGGTGCATTACACAATCCAAAGGGCATTCGTCGAAAAACAAATGTTCCAAAAGGACTAGTAAAAGTTATTTTCTCTTGATCCTCTGGAGCAAAAGGTATTTCATGATAACCGGTATATCCATATAGAAAACAAAAATATTTGTGCCCAGTCAACCTATCTAACATTTGATCTAAGAAAGGTAAAGGAAAAAGATCCTTCCTAGTGGCAGAATTTATTTTCTATAATCTATGCAGATTCTCCAACCAGTGACTTGTCTTGTTGATATTAATTCATTATGCTCATTTGTAACATAGTCACACCTCCTTTCTTTGAAACACAGTGAATTGGACTTACCCAAACACTATCTAAAATAAGATATATTATTTCAGCATCTAACCATTTTAAAATTTCTTTCTTCATAACTTCTTTCATCATAGGATTCAATCTCCTTTGAGGATCAGCTCTTGGTTCATGTTGATCTTCTAATAAAATTTTATATAAACAAATTGAAGAAATGATTCCTTTAATATCAGGTAATGTCTATCCAAAGGCTTTCTTATATTTTTTCAAAGTTTCCAACAATCGTTGTTCTTGCTTATCAGTTAATTCTGAGGATACTATAACAAGTAATGTAGATAAATCTCCTTAGAATACATACTTCAAATGTGTGGGAAGTGTTTTCAGTTATAGTTCAGGAGGTTTCTCAACATATGAAATCAAATTTTGTTACTTTCTGTAGGAGATAACGTTTCAAATTTTTCATGAACATAATCCAAATCCTCTTTACTCACTTCCATAGTTTCATTTTGAATTTTATCCTCATCTTGACATTCCATATATTCCTTTTCAAATTCTCTTTCAAAAGTCTTTCTTAAAATATTCATGGCTTAAAATTTTTGTTATAATCCATTCTGAAGCATTCAATCTCTTTCTCTTTTGCAGGGTATCTCATTAATTTTGCAATATTAAATGTAAATTCTTGATCACTAACTCTCATAGTTAGTTCTCATTTCTGCACATCTATTAAAGCTCTTCTAGTGGTTAGGAATGGTCTTCCTAAAATGATAGAAATTTATTTATCTTCCTCCATATATAATATAATAAAGTTCACAGGAAAGATAAATTTATCAACCTTTACTAAAACATCTTTTATAACTCCTTTATGATAGGTAATCGAACGATCAGCTAAATGAAGAGTTACAGTGGTAGGTGAAATATCTCCTAAGCTCAACCTTCTAAAAATTCATAAAGTCATAAGATTAATATTGGCTCTTAAATCAAATAAAGCTTTTCCATAAAATTGTTTGCCAATAGCACAAGGAATTGTAACAATTCAAAGATCTTTAAGTTTTTTAGGAAGCTTTTCTGATATATAGCGCTACACTCTTCCCTGAGTGCAACAGTCTCCTTATCTACAAACTTCCTTTTCTTATTAAGTATATCCTTCATGAACTTCACATAGCTTGACATTTGTTCCAAAGCTTCAACAAATGGAATGTTTATTGTTAATTTTCTTAAAATTTCCAAAAATTTAGAAAATTGGTTGTCTCTATTTTTCTGCTTCAATCTTTGAGGAAATGAAGGTGGTGCTCTTTCTATAGAGATTTTCATCGGTTTAATATGACTTTCTGCTTCAAAATGAAAATCTTCACTAGATTTTTCATTTTCCACCTCATATTTTTTAATTTCAACTTCTTGTTGAACTCACTTTTCTAATTCTTTTTCACTTCTTAGTTGAATAGCTTTAATTTTTCATTTGTTCTGATCTTTAGGATTTACTTCAACATTACTAGACAATGTTCTTGGAGGTCCATTGCTAAGTGAGGTAGCAATACATCCCAATTGATTTTTCATATTTCTAATTGTAGCTCCTTGACTTTGTAATTGACTTTCCATTTATAATATGAATTCTTCCATTGCTAGCTTTTTCTCCTTACTCTACAAATTGTTAAAACCTAGGGGGTAATAAGGTTTATAAGCTTGATGCCCTTGATTGTTGGAGTTTCTCAATGGGTTTGCAGTATCGTTTCCCCATTGCAAATTTGCAGCATTAAAATTATTGTTACTCTAACTAAAATTTGGATGATTCTTCTATCCAGGATTATAATAATTGGCATAAGGATTATTAGAATGATTATTTATTGCATTTAAAGTCTCATAAGAATATTGAGATTCTATCATTTATCCCAATGTGTTTTCCTCAAGCATAGGTCTTGTCTGAGAGTAATTCATTTCATATTGATCTATCTTCTTTGATATAACAGCTATTTGGGCAGTTAACATAGTTATTGCATTAGAATCACGAATACTAGCTACTCTTTTTGGATTTACCCTTTTAGAGGGCCATTGAAAATTGTTAATAGTCATATCTTCGATTAATGAATATGCTTCATCAAATGGTTTTGACATTAATGATCTACCAATAGTAGCGTCAATTATCAATCTAAGAGATCCAACCAACCCATTATAAAAATTTTAAATTATTAAACAATCTGAAAACGCATGGTGTGGACACTTTCTAAGAAGATCTTTAAATCCTTCTCAAGCTTCACATATTGATTCCTCTTCAAACTAACAAAAATATGTGATATCATTTCTAAGCTTAGAAGTTTTTGAAGGTAGGAAATATTTTGATAAATTTTTTTTTGACAAACCTCCTCATGTTCTGATAGATCCTGATGCTAATGAATTTAACCACATCTTAGATTTATCCCTTAGTGAAAAAGGAAAACGTCTAAGCCTGACAACATCATTCAACACTCCATCAAATTTAAATTTAGCACACAATTCTAGAAAATGAGCAAGGTATAAATTAGGATCTTTAGTTGGTGTTCCTCCAAACTGATTATTTTGTATCATTTAGATAATAACATGTTTAAGCTCAAATGAATTAATAGCTACAGCAGCGTTTTGCATTCTCAAATGAATTTCATCTGCTGTAGGATTAGCATAATCTCTTAAACGTCTCTGATGATGTTGATTTTTATTTTCAACATTTCTTAAATTGCAAGTCATTTTGCTAAAATGTTATATTTCTTTTGTTGTTTTCAAATTTTTCTAATAGTTCTCTCTAATTCAGAATCGTAAGGTACTAAATTTTCAGATCTTACACCACGCACAAATAAATAAAGCAAGTAATTAAAAATAAGCAAACACACTTAAATCAGAAAATGTTCAAAATTAAACTGCAACCACTCTTTTTTTTTTAATAAAATAAAATAACTTACTAATATTTTCTATTACTTCCCCGACAACGACGCCAAAAACTTGATGCGGGTAGATTTAGTGTGTAAATTTTGCAAATGTCTTTCAATATTACAAAATACACGCAACAAACATAATAATAAGTACGCAATATAATCTCAACAAAAATACCTTTTATGAAAATATTTTATTTTTAAAACACTTTTTAAGCTGCCAATTCCCCATTAAAATCAACTCAAGTATACATATCGCTCAAGTAATTAAGGGCTCTAATGGAGTCCTAGATATCAATCCCACAGGGAAGTTGAAAAAACCTATAAGTAATTTCTTAAAATTATTTCATAATATAAAAATACAAAAATAAAAGTAAAGTGCAAAGTTTGAATATTAATTACTAAAGTGAATGTTATATAAAATGCAGTTAAAAGGGAGAGTTAACTAACTAAAAACTAAACTTTCAAAAGTAAAATTATGAAAACTAAATAAAGTTTTTGTTGATGGAAGATTCAAATTAAAGAAAGCATTCTTTCGCTTTACAATGAGTATATGAATTGTGAAAAAATTAAAATCATTTGAAAATAAATATAAAAATTATTGTGTCAAATATGAGTAATCATATTCTTTACCCTCTTCCAAGTGCTATAAAGAACATTGACTAATTCAGAATTTGGTCTCTAATTCTGTCGTTAGGCTGGGAGGATACCGGCTGCCACTCCAAAGCTCCCACTACTCCCTCCTTTGAGGGCTAACAATCTCAAATTAGTTTTCAATCAACTGGACAAAACTGGGGATTTTAGTCTATTACTTTAAAATCTCCAATTCTAATCCAACAAAGTATATTTCTCTATTTATTTGCACTCAATTCCATGGATGACATACTCTCCCAAGAAATCAAATGTGATTCTCCCCCTGTTGTAGAAATCATAGCCCTTTTGAGAACATATGTTTCTCAACTTGCTTTAACATTTCAATTGGCTAGATTGAAAAGTAAATAAATATCAGAGTTCAAATCATCACAAATTATTAACATTTAAAACCATAGAAAACAAATCAATTCTTTACAAAACCATATCTCAAAGCAGAGATAAGGATAAAAAAACTACTCAGAATTTATGAGAAGGATACGACAAAACATGGATTTCATATATAAAAGTAAGTTTACAAAATAAAAGAAATAAAACACACAACTTATCTCACAATTCTTCCCAATCAAATCCCTAGAAGTTCTCTCCAAGAATTTCTCTCTTTACAAGCACACTCAATTCTCTCTTAGAAGTGTGATGAAGAAGAAATCTCTTAGCTTCCCTCTCCTCTTACAATCCTAGAAGAAAATCTCTTCTTCTTCTCTCCTTGCCTTTCACGCCACCCCCACTTTCTTATCATTTTTGTCCCCCTTTTAACTCCTTGAAATCTCTTCTTTTATTTTAGGCTACCTCTTTTCAAAAGGAATTCAAAATTCCCTCCAAATATCCCGCAAAAAGTCAGCTCTTTTAAATTCAAAAGATGTGTCATTTTATCCAAGACATATATCATTTCATAAAAGAACCTTCCAAAGTGTTTGGATACATTGAATTACTCCAATAGGTGTGTAGAACAAGTGTCCCTTTAAAGATTTGCACAAAATTCATCCGAAACTGCCTTAATCCATAAAAATTCATCTTTGGGGCATCATGCGCTAGTTCTAGTGCATCATGCGCCAAGCCTTTATCAGACGACGCATCATGCTCCAATCTGGTGCATCATGTGCCAGAATTCTGAAATTTGCTATTTTGTCTCCAAATTTTTTCATTTTTTTCATTTTTGCCCCAAATACCTAAAAATGATATACCTGCAACAAAAACATGAAAATACCCTTCTTTAAAGTGCAATATCACCAAAAATAATCATAAAATATGTCCTTAAAATAGTACATTATTTTGGTGTATCACTAAACATAAGGTTTGATTGTTGGAAGAAGACTAATCCCTTAATGCTTTGCTGAAAGGTTAAGAGGATTTGAAACAAGTCATTAAGATGGAAGAAAAATTTTACAGTAAAAAAGTATTAGGGCATAATTTCATTGATGGGGATTGCAATACTCTTTATTACCTTGCTTTTATCAAAAGGAGGAGGCAAATAAATTCTATAGTGAAGATTAGAAATGATAAAGGGGATTGGTTGTATGATGGTGATGCAATTCAATTGGATGGGGTCATATTATTTCAGAATTTGCTTATGCATAATAACAACATCACATAGATATCAATAAATATTTATTCAGGGATGTGTTGACTATATTCAGAAATTAAACTTTGTTATCCGCTAGATGAGGAGGAGATTAAAAAGGCCTTGGAGACGGTAGAGGATGACAAATCTACTGGACCTGATGGGTATTGTGCAACCTTCTATAAATCTTAGGATGTGATGAAGGGTGATGTCATTACTATGATTCAGAATTATTTTTCAGGGAAGGGAGACTCCTAAATACTTTAAAACAGCTTCTAATGCACTTATTCCTTATGAGAAAATGAAGTACCAGTGGGACTTTTATAGACCTATCAATTTGACTGAAGTGCTCGATAAAATTATTGCTAACATTACTCTCGATAGGCTACAACCACATCTTCATAAAATCATCCTCCCCCATTAAGCTATGTTTATTAAAGGTAGGAGCATCTTTCATAATGCTCTCACTAATCAGGAAACAGTTATGAATCTATATAGAGAAGGTAGAGTAGGTAATATGCTTTTAAAATGGATATCAGAAAGGGTTATGATACCATTTATTTGAGGTTTATTTTAAAGGTATTGGAAGCAATGGGTTTCATGTCTTCCTCTGTAATTTGGTGCAAGGATTTATGGACAACAACTATTAGTCTTACTCATCAAATAGATTGCTTATGGACATTTCAAAGCCACCAGAGGTACCAAGCAGAGATCATTTGTCTCCCACTCTGTTTATAATTTCATTTGATTACATGTTTAGTTGCTTGAATGAGGCTTTTTCTAACTATCCTCTATGTATTTTAAATTTAAATTTGGTATGAGAATATCTCATCTTGCCTTTGCTGATGACTTAATACTATTTACAAATTATAATAAACATGCAATTGGAATACAATGGAGGGTTATTGAGCATTTTGAAGTTTTTTTCTAGTTTGAAGTTTAACTTTGTTAAGTATAATTATATATGTGACAAAGATATACCTCAGAAAAAAAGAAATTGGATTTTTGATTATACAAGTTTCTCCAAAACTGAATTATCTCTCTTTTATCTTGGGTTTGTAATGGATAATGGCAGAAAAAAGAAGCAACTATTTGAAAGCTTATTCCTAAAGCTCCAATCTAAAAATCAATCTTGGGAGAATGAGTTTTTATCTCATGGTGGCAAGTTTACTTTACTTAACAACATACCGGGCTCAATTCCAATGTGTGTAATTTAGACTGATGCCTCAGGAGACCTACAATAGACTTGAGAGGATGTTTAAAAAGTTCTTATGGTTAGGCTAAATGCCCAAAATGCATTAGTATTCTTGGGACAAGATGTGCAAGCTTGTGAAGCAATGGGGGATTGGGTTTTAGAACACTTAAGTTAGCTATGAAAATAATTTTTATGAAGATCTGGCTAAAATTCATATGTTCTGATTCTTTGTGGGCTCAACTTCTAAAAACTAAATATTGTGTTGAACAACATTCACTATCCATCACCCCCAAAGTGATTGATTTTGGAACCTGAGAGAAGATGCTCAAGGTTGCTAAGGAAACTAAAAATATGATTGATTGGGAGTTTGGACAAGGTAGCATCATCTTCTAGTATGATGATTAGATAAAGATTGAGTCATTAACTGATCATTTTGGTGGGCCTATGAATATATCTATAATTGTTTTTTATCTTTGCAATGGTAATCGATGAAATGATAATATGTCACAACAAATAATAGAGGAGTAGGAGGCTACATTTATCAATAGGAATCTTATTGTCCAATAAGGTTTAGATAAAGATAGAGTGAAAGGTCCTTTTGGTATGTATTTATTTAATTTTTTTTGTACTACTCTTACTAATGAAGTTTTTAGTATTAGTTTGAAATGATTGTGGAGCAAGATGTTGAGGCCTTCTGATACGCCTAAAAAATATTCATATATATATATATATATATATATATATATATATATATATA
>JXCR01091225.1:24240-39396 GCA_002079205.1 Phalaenopsis hybrid cultivar | reverse complement strand
TATATATATATATATATATTTAAGGCTCATATGTGGTGATATTGTACTTTAAAGAAAGGTATTTTCATATTTTATTGCAGGTATACTAAGTCTAGGCATTTGGAACCGAAGGAAGAAAAAAGGACAAAATTTAGAGTCAAAATACAGTCTTTTCAAAAATTGTACCGATGCCTAGGTGCCAGAACTGACGCCTAAGCGCCAGAATCCAGAGAAGACGGTGCCTAGGCTCCAGATTTAGGCGCTTAAGCTTCAGAAATGGTTATTTTCCCAAATGCATTGAATTTGGACAGATTTTGAAGGAATGTCAAGGGAGACACATAGGAAATTTGTTCCTATATTATAAAAGAGTGTTTCTATATTAGAAGGGGGGACGTATGTATAAAGTGAGTGTGAGAGTTTGGAGAGTGTTAGAGAAGACCTTCTTTAAGAGTTGTAAGAGGAGGGAAAAGAGAAATTTCTTCTTCATTACATTTCTAAGAGAGAATTAAGTGTTATTGTAAAGAGAGAAAACGAATCAAAGGAACTTCAAGGGATTTGCTTGGGGAGGAGATCTAATTAAGTTGTTTTACTTTACTTTTTTTAGTTTTATAAACTTGTTTTTATATATATAATACATGTTTTGTTGTATCTTCCTTATGAATTTTGAGTAGATTTCTTTGTCCTTCTCTCTACATAGAGATATAATCATGTGAAAAATCAAGATTGTTGTGCAATATTTTAATTTCATAATTGTAATGACTTAAACATTGAATTTCATTTACTTTTCGATCCGCCCAATTGAATTGTTAAAATTTATTGTGAAACATACAACCCGAGAGGGCTATGCTTTCTACAATAAAGTAAGAATCACATTTGATTTCATGGATGAGAATGTAGTCCATGGGTTGAGTATAATAAATAAAGAAATATTCATTGATGGGCGTAGAATCAGAGATTTTAAGGTGACAAACTAAAATCTCCAATTTGGTCCAAACATTTGGAAACTAAAGTGATATGTTAGCCCTCAGGTGAGGGGAATGTGGGAGCTCTGGAGTGAGAGCCAGCATCTTTCCAACCTAACCATGAATTTAGGAACCAAACACTGGATTATTCAATGTTCTTTGTCGTTTGTAAAAAAGAATAAAAAATATAATTCCTCCTATTTAACACAATACAATTTTTTTACAATTTGATAATTCACTGACTATAACCTCATTGTAAAGAGAATAATACTTTCTTAAATTTGAACTCTTCATTACAAAACATAATTTAGTTTTAGTAAATTTAACTTTGAAGTTTAGAGATTAGTGTAGTAAACCTAGTTTCTTTAGCGACATTAAACAAATTTTGACTAGCTTACTTAAGTTTTCTATAGTTTGAATATTATGTCTTTGCGATATTATAATTAGAATTTCACCTCTCTGTAGGATCAATAATTAGGAATCCATTAGAGCTCTTTATTACTCGAGTGAATTTAAAGTACACCTTAATTCACTAGAAGTGGCAGCTTTAAATATTTTAAAAGAGAAAACTGATTATACTGAAGTAACTTTTATTGTGATTGATCTGTATATTTTCTAGTATTGTTGTCGTGTGTTGTGGTATTCAAAAACATTTATAGCACACACAAATTCCCACATCAAGTTTTTGGCGTCGTTGCCTGAGAGGCTGAAGTAAATTACTTAAAAAACTTTATTTGAACTATAAAACTTATTATTATTATTATTATTATATATGTTCTAGTGTGAGTGATTATTTTTATAATTGTTAATTGTATTTATGTATGCGAAGATTAAGATTCAAAGAATTAGTACCATACGATACAGAATTTGATCGAACTATAAGAAAAATTCAAAAACAAAAAGAAATTAACAAAATAATAAACAATTTAAATAATCAAAGTATTGAAAATGAACATCAACATGTACTAACACCTTTAAGAGACTATGTTAATCCTACAGTAGATGAAATTCACTTGAGAATATGATACACCTAAAACATATAACATTTATGCACACATTTTTAAACCTATTTTTTAGGATATTGTGCTTTAATAGAAGATATTTATGTGTTTTTCTTTCAGGTATAGTTAAATGGATGAAATATGGTGAAAGGAATGAAAAAAGATCAAATTTAGAACAAAAATGAAGAAGGTATGAAAATGAACTATGGCGCCTGACGCTTAAGCTCCAAGAAACAAAGAAGGTCACGCCTAAATGTTAAAGTCCTCACACTTATGCGTTAGGTAGTTATGATGAAAATTCAAGTAATTTTGGATGAATTTCAAAAGGGTGTTTGAAACAACTATTGGTGAAAACATGAATTACAATTAATGGGCATGAAAATACATTGAAATGGCTCTTAAAAAAATGTAACTCTTGGAAGATTCATTGAATATGGATATATTTTGAAGAGACACTAAATCACCCTTTGAAAAACTATAAAAAGGAGGGCTTGGATTGAATTGACATATATAGAAGACTTATGACACTTTTAGAGAGAAGAAAGCAAGGAGTTCTGGGATTTTATTTAGGGATTCTTCTCACTTTTCTCATCCAAGTGAAGGAGAAAGTGATTAAATAGTTTTAAGTAAGATTCTATTGTAGTTTGGGTTAGGCGACCAGACCTAGGGTGGATTATAAGAGAAAGAAAGAGATTCAAAGTAACTTCAAGAGTTTGTTGGAGATGAATTTGAGATAAGTTTTTATCTTTTTGACTACATTTGATTTTAATTTAGACTTATTATGTTTTTACATGATTTCTACTTTTAAACTTTATTGTTGTTATGTTTTCTCCATGAATTCGAAGTATTTTTTTTATCTCTTCCCTTAAAATGACATGTAATTAAGTGTTGGATGGAAGTTGTGTAAAGTATTGATCTATAATGTTGGAATAAGTTGTGATGATTTAATTTTTGTACTTCATTTACTTCTTGATTTGGCCAATTAAGATGCTAATATTTATTGTGAGAACATGTAATATCCGTGATGGTATTGTCTCAGTCAACTAATGGTAGAATCATATGAGAATGTATGAATGAGAATGTAATTTCTATGGTTGAGTGTAAATAAATAGAGAAATAAACTTTTAAAGATTATAGAGTTAGAGGACTTTAGAGCGACAAATTAAAGCCCCCAATTTGATCTATTATTTTAGGTCTTGATACTACGGGTTAGCCCCTAGGTGGAGGGAGAAGAGGGAACTCTAGAGCGAGAGCTAGTATCTTTCCTACCTAGCCCGTCTTTAGGACTTTTCTAACTTTAGATTAGCCAATGTTCTTTAAAGCATATCTAGTAAGGGTAATGAATAATATAGTTCCTATTTTGCACAAAATAATTTAAATACTTTAACAACAAAATTCATATACTTGTTACTGATTCATGATAAGTAAAAATATATTTTATTTTCATTTCTTTCACTTACAAAAATCTAGTTAAATTTAGTTAGTTGTTTACTTTATTTTCAATTACAAAATTACCAAAAAAAAGAATCAAACTTTCATTCCTACCATAATATCTATAGTTTGAGTAAGACACTTTTTCAAAGTAAAGTTTGTTATCTAATTTCTTCTTAAGAGTTTGTAGTTCTCCCTGTGGGTTCGATATTTCAGGGCTTAATCAAAAAGTCCTATATTACTTGATAATGATATGTATACTTGCATTGTATCCCATTATTTAAATATAATATTTGTACTCTTACTTGCCTTAGATCCAAGTATTTGACACCATTGTAAAGAAAGAAATATAAATAAAAAAAATCAAGAATTTAATCGCATATACATCATAGTACTATCAGACCAGATAGGGATCAAGCTTTTGGCTTCTATTGTCAGGAAACTTACATCTAGTTCTAAGTAATGGAGTCAGAAGCAGAAGTATATAAAAGAAAAGGTGATCAATTTTTTGGCACCATTGCCTAGGAGAAAAAGAAAAAATTTGTAAAATTTGAAGGAATTTTTAGGAAAACAAAATTTCAATTTTTAGAAAGCCTTGTTTAAACTTTTAGATTTAGTATAGGAATATCATAGTGTTGTTTTTATATAAAGTTCTTGTTTGTGTGATTCTATTTTATTTTGTAGTAATGTATGTGTAGTTCAAGTTCTAAAGGATCAGCGTCCTACGATTCTGATGTGGGGAGGCTTTAGTGTGTAAATTTTGCAAATATTTTCAATATAACAACATTGCACGACATATATTTAATAAAAATGTAATATAATCTAACAAAAATATCTTTTATGGAAATATTTTATCTTTTAAAACTCTTTTTAAACTATTAAATCCCCGTTAAAATCAACGCAGATATACGTATCACTCAAGTAATAAAGGACTTTAATGGAGTCCTAAATATCGATCCCATAGCGAAGTTGGAAAATCTTTTAATTAAGCTTTTGAAATTATTTTATAATTAAAACTACAAAATAAAAGTAAAGCGCGAAGTTTGAATATTAACTACTAAGGTAAATGCTATATAAAATGCACTTGAAAAACAAGTTAACTAAGTAAGATCTAACTCTCAAAAGTAAAATTACGAAAACTAAATAAAGTTTTTATTTTGATGGAAAGTTCAAATTTAAGGAAGCATTCTTACTATTTACAATGAGTATATGGATTTTGAAGAAATTGAAATCATTTTAAAAAATATATAAAAATTGCTTTATGCCAAATATGAGCATTCTATTCTTTACCCTCTTCTGTGTGTTATAAAGAATATTGACTAATCCAGAGTTTGGTTCCTAATTCTATGCTTAGGCTGGGAGTATACCGGCTGCCACTCCAGAGCTCACACTACTCCCTCATCTGAGGGCTAACAATCTTGCATCAGTTTCCAATCAATATGACCAAATTGGGGATTTAATCTGTCACCTTAAAATCTCCAATTCTGCATCCAACAAAGTATATTTTCCTATTTATTTACACTCAATTTCATGGATGACATACTCTCCCATGAAATCAAATGTCACTCTACTTATGTTGTAGAAATCATATCCCTTTTCAGAACATATGTTTCTCAACAAATTTTAACATTTCAATTATCCAGATCAAAAAATAAAGGAAGATCATATTTCAAATCATCATAAATTATCAACATTTAAAACCGTAGAAAATAAAATCAATTCTTCACAAAATCATTTCTTAAAGGAGGGAGAAGGATAAAGAAGACTACTTAAAATTCATGAGAAAGATATAACAAAACACAGATTTCATATATAAAACCAAGTTTACAAAAAGAAAGAAATAAAAGACACAACTTATCTCACAACCTTTCCCAAGCAAATCCCTAGGAAGTTCTCTCCAAGCCTTTCTCTCTTTACAATCCCACTCAATTCTCTCTTAGAAGTGTAATAAAGAAAAATTCTCTCACATTCCCTCTCCTCTTATAACCTTAGATAAAAATCTCCTCTTCTCTCCTCTTACCTCTCACGCCAACTTTCTCTCTCTCTCCCTTTCTCGTCCCCTCTCCAGCTCTATTGAAGTCTTCTTTTTTATTTTTGGGCTGCCTCCTTTGAAAAGAATTTCAAATTCCCTTTAAAAGTTTATCTTTTAAATTCAAAAGATATGTCATTTGATTCAAGCTACATATCCCTTCGTAAAAGAACCTTCCAAAGTGTCTAGATGCATTGAATTGCTCCAATAAGTGTGTAGAACAAGTGCCCCTTTGAAAATTCATGCAAAAATTGTCTTGAACAGCTTAAGTTTACTAAAAGTCATCTTTGGCGCATCATGTGCTAGTTCTCTGTCAAACGGCGCATCATGCGCTTATCTGGCGCATCATGCGCCAGAATCTCAAAATTTGTTGTTTTGGCTCCAAATTTTGTCATTTTCGTCATTTTTTCTCCAAATGCCTAAAAATGATATACCTGCAACAAAAACTTGAAAATACCCTTCTTTAAAGTGCAATATCACCAAAAATAAACATAAAATATGTACTTAAAACAATGTATTATTTTGGTGTATCAAAATCCCCTAAACTTAAGTATTACTTGTCCTCAAGTGACACTTTTATTACATAAAAACATATGACGCATGATAGAGATTAACTTATAACTTTTATACTTTAGTTTAATAAATACAATAACCAAATTTAAGAAAAATCTTTAATAACATTGATTCAAATTCTAAGTCTAGGAATACTTAGTAATCAAATTTAAGTTTTCTGAATCTCTATTTATTTCAAGAAGAATTGTAATTGATCATATTAAGGACATTTAGAACATTCATATGAAAAAGAACTTCATAAAAACTTTATTAGGAATGCTACTAATATTCCAATGTAAGTTTATAAAATGTAATGAAGCTTCTTCCTTAAGTTGATTCAAGTGAAGCCAATTTTTTATTAGGCATCTCCTCAAACTTCTCCTTCTTATTTCTCTTTTCTTTTTCCTTTTCTTTTCTCTTTTCTTTTTTTTTTCTTTTAGGATCTTTTCAATCCTTTATTTTCTTTTTCTTTTTCCAAGTGAGGATTATTATATTTGGATAGTCTTTAATGATTTTGAACTTCACTATCCTCTTCTTAAAGTTAAAACTCTATACCTTTCTTCACTTTATAAATTTATAATAGTTTATGATTTTTCATAAAATTTCATTCTTTTCTTCTTACATGAAACTCTAAACTTCTCAACACTTCAAAAATATAATTTTCTTTAATTTAAATAGAAAAACTTAGTCTTTATCATATTATACCAAATTTCTTTAACTTTAAAATTGACCTTCACTATTAAAAAACTTTTTACCTAAAAATACCATAATATTTATAAACAGAAGTATGGTCAATTAAAGTTAAATCTTAATATTCCAGGCCATGTTAAATTAATTCTTAAAATTTTAGGTAATTGAGCACAAATAAAATTTAGTTTACTTCTTTTCAAAATAAATTTTTCTTTCCACCTAACTTAAGTTTTTAAGTGATTTTATAAATATTTTTA
The DNA here is from genome assembly GCA_002079205.1 of Phalaenopsis hybrid cultivar. Classification (NCBI taxonomy): domain Eukaryota; kingdom Viridiplantae; phylum Streptophyta; class Magnoliopsida; order Asparagales; family Orchidaceae; genus Phalaenopsis; species Phalaenopsis hybrid cultivar. The sequence continues at coordinate 32,495 of JXCR01091225.1, read as the reverse complement.
GTATAAAATTTAATTAGTGAAAGAAAATAGTAAATACATAAAAATAAAAACTGACATGTAGAGGATTTCTAACTATGAAACTAGATTATGTATACTTCAGGTGCTAAGTGTAAAACACATACAATCTTTAAAGCATTAAATAAATCATAATATATTCTAAAGAACTTGCTGAGAATTAAAAACAGAAATACAAAAAGTGAAAAACCAAACTGAAAATACTAATAATATAGAATAATGGAAAGTTTACAGTTACTATTACAGATTCAGTTTACAACACAACATAAAAGTTTGTACTACAACAGGTTCCAAATAAAAGTACATCACAATAAACTCACAAATAACAAATAAACATCAAAACTCACTAAACTCATAAAAAATAATTCTCATCTCCTTCCTCATCATCATCATCATCATCATCATCATCATCATCATCATGAAGAGGAGCATAAGGAGTGAAACTGAGGCAAGCAGGAAAGTCAACATTAGGTTCACCAATAAGATATCTTACCATAGCATTTTCAAAATTAATATCATGTTGCACTCTCCTCTAATGATATTCATCATTATAAGCTTTTCTTGCTCTTATCTCTCTCAGCTGAGTTTGAATACTAATTATGTCCATTTGTTGAATCATCAGTTAGTCCATAATACTTTCAAGAGATGCAGATCGAGAAGTAGAAGCCCTTGTAGCAGATGTAGAGGTTCTATCTCTTCTTCAATCTCTAGATTCAACAAATGATTCCACTCTCTGAATCGTATGCCTCCCAATCGGATTCTGTGGTTGTAATCTTTCTTCATTTCTATGGGATTCTACTCTTGATTGTTCACATAGATTAAAAATTCGAGCAGGATATCCTAAACCACTAGCAGTAGAACTACTACTATACTTTGAGCATGTTGAACTATAAGTTCTCCAACATCTATTGCTTTCATGTTCTAAATGTAATAGTTTAGTACAACTCTATCTTTTGTAACATCAGACAAATGATTTGTTGGCAATTGTTTGGTAGAAATGAAATGGTGCCACACTTTTGACTGAATAGTCAACATGAAAGTAGGGAAGTTAACCATCTTGTTATTCTTAATCTTCCACTCCCCTCTTCCATCAGTAAAAAATGCAATCATTTCATTTAGTGATGAATCAGTTATCACGAATGCAGTGTACTCATCAAAAAATACACCTCTAAGCTCATAAAAAGTATTGATCCGATCAGCAGTAAATTCAACTTGTTTACCTCTAACTAGGATGTGATCTTCATTAGTGAACCTCAGGTTTGCATAAAACTCTCGAACCATCGAGACAATTGCTACGACAGTGAAATAGTAGAATCTTTCCCAATTTCTGCCGAGAATCAGTCTCTCGATCTCGTCACCCGGGTTTGCAAATGCTCATTCTTGGATCATTCTTCTTGTCTCCATTTGAGTATTGTAACTGTGCTGGGATTTGAAACTAAAACATCTTCGTGCATCACAATCTTTGGATGACCTTCCTCTCTTAACTCGGGGAGCCATTTGAAATTCTATGAAAATCCAAATAACTTCAAATAAATCGCTAAATCGAAAATCTAACTCCTCAAGAAAAATTATTTAGTAAGAAACTTTTCACCATGAGTTTTCTTCAAACTTTTTCTTAAAAAATCCTAAATTTCAAATCTCCCAAATCCATGATGAAATTAAAAATTTTCTAAGTTAAAGTGAAGCTCTTACTAAGCGATGATGAAATCTATGATTTTTAGCTTCTGAATCCTTCTCTTTAGCCCACAATGTGATGCCCTAGACAAAGGTCTTGAAGTGAGAGACAACTTAAGCAACAAAAATGGAGTATGACTGTGCAGTTTTGTGGTTTTATAGGCTATCTGACGTGTTTGAACTGATTGGCGCATCACATCATGTGCCAAGGCTCTGTAAATTGGTGCATCATGAGCCAATCTAGTGCATCATGCGCCAATCTGGCCTATCATTCGTCAGAGCTTAAATTCACCACATTTTAGTTTTTGTGGAAATCTGCTCAGTACCACTTTACATCAACCTCTATTTGACTCATATAAACATTTCTAAGCATAATTAAGCATCACACTAACACCAAAATTTCACAGACAACATAAAACTCACATTTATATATAAAATATGTGCTATTACAAACTAACATTTTCCAAGCCAACAAACATCAAACTCAGTGTTCTAAAGTAAGCCAACATCCTAACACTAAAATCTAAATATCAAAATTCAAAACATAAACATAGATAGTGTTCAACAATAGAAAGGAAATGCAATCCAAAACACAAAATAACTAAAACAAATAATACTAACAAAAGTTTCGTGCATAACTTATGTTCAAACATCTTCTTCACTATCATCCTCCTAGATATCTCCCATAGATTGGTAGTGCAAATACAAGTTGTAGAAGGGTCGAAATGAAAATTCATTAGTTAACCAAGAATGTTTCTTGAACATACGTACCAAACCATCTTCAATACGCCCAGTATGTTCATAATGTTCCTTTAGTCTCCAATCCATATGATCTAACATTTCAGTAATATTCCCAGTCACATGCATGAGATTCTGCACATCTTTTTCAATCTTCTTGATCTTCTTCAAAAGTGCACTCGAGTTGTAGTAGGGTTGAACAGGTGATGAATTCTGAGATTCTTGATCCATCAACACATTCATATCATTTTCATCTCTTATTCCAATACAAATACAATAGACTTTAGGATCCGTCAGCTTCCAAAGAAGAAACACTTTTTCCAAACTTTTATAAAGTACTTGTGATTGAGTGCAAAGTAAAAAACTAGTAGATGAATGTCCAAGTCCAATTGCAGATCTATTGACAATCAAACCCAAAATGGATTTCACAATAATAGCTCCAACATCAATAGGTTTTCCAGTTTGAATATAGTAATTTAGAATGACACTCTCCTTAGTTACCTTACCTAATTTTCATGTTTGAACCACCACCTCCATTTTCTCAGAGACTTCATCAACAAAAGTTGGATAAACAATTTTCAAAATTTATAGAAATATTTAAAAAGCTTAGGATTAATATTCCATTTACTGAAGCCTTAGAAAAAAATTTAAGTTATGTGAAATTTATGAAAGATATTCTTGATAAGGAAAGGAAGTTTGAAGACAATGATACTATTGCACTTGGTGAGGAGTGAAATGCCATAATTCACAAAAAGCTTCCTCAAAACCTCAAAGATTCTGGTAGCTTCATTATTCCATGTGCAATAAAAATAGATTTTATGGGAAAGCTTTAGGTGATTTAGGTGCAAACATTAGCCTTATATCATTATCAATATTTAAAAGACTAGGATTAAGAAAAATAACCCCTAATACTGTAACTTTGCAGTTAGTAGATCATTCAATAACATATCCTAAAGGAGTTATAGAAGATGTTTAAGTGAAAGTGGATCAATTTATCTTTCCTATTAATTTCATTGTGCTAAATATGGAGGAAGATAAAGAGATACATATCATGTTGGGGAGACATTTCCTTGCCACGGGAAGAGCAATGATAAATGTGCAGAAATGGAAATTAATTATCAAACAATTACCTTTAATATTTCAAAATTGATGAATAACCTTACAGAAGGTAAAAAAGATGAGTGTTATAGGATGGATGTAATAAGATATCTGAGTAAATGCAATTTCAAATTAACTTATGAAGAGAAATTTGAAATGAAAGAGTTGGAACATGAGCAAGAAGAAGAATTAGAGCAATCTATTGATTCTCGTAAGGAAGATTCAAATTATGTTCGAAAAAGTTTGAAGTTTTGGACATGATAGAAAAAGATAAATCTTTTTGTCCATCGATTGAAAAACCTCCTGAATTTGAATTTAAGTTACCTCATAAACATTTAAAATATATCTTTTTAGATGTTTCCTCAACATTACTGGTTATAATTTCCTCAAATTTAACTTTAGAAGAAGAAGAGAGTTTAATAAAAACCTTAAAGAATTATAAGAAAGCTTTTGGATGGATAATTGCTGATATTAAAGGAATTAATCCTTCAATTTGTATGCATAAAATTCTTATGGAAGAAAACTACAAACCTAGGGTTAATCCTCAAAGGAGAATGAATCATGTTATGAAACAATTAAGAAAGAAATTTTAAAGTGGTTAGATGCTGGAATTATCTACCTTATTTTGGATAGTGTATAANCATAAAATTCTTATGGAAGAAAACTACAAACCTAGGGTTAATCCTCAAAGGAGAATGAATCATGTTATGAAATAATTAAGAAAGAAATTTTAAAGTGGTTAGATGCTGGAATTATCTACCCTATTTTGGATAGTGTATAGATTAGTCAAATTCATTGTGTTCCTAAGAAAGGAGGAGTGACTGTGACTATTAATGAACATAATGAGTTAGTACTAATAAGATAAGTCACAGGGTCAAAAATATGCATTGATCATAGAAAATTAAATCTCGTCACTAGGAAGGATCAGTTTCCACTACCCTTTCTAGATCAAATGTTGGATAGACTAGCTGGGCACAAATACTTTTGTTTTCTGGATGGATATATAAGTTATCACCAAATACAAATAACTCCCAAAGATCAAAAGAGAACAACATTTACTAATCCTTATATTACATTTGCTTTTAGAAGAATGCACTTTGGTTTATGTAATGCATCTGTTGCATTTCAAAGATGTATGATGANGAACATAATGAGTTAGTACTAATAAGATAAGTCACAGGGTCAAAAATATGCATTGATCATAGAAAATTAAATATCGTCACTGGGAAAGATCAGTTTCCACTACCCTTTCTAGATCAAATGTTGGGTAGACTAGCTGGGCACAAATACTTTTGTTTTCTGGATGGATATACTGATTATCACCAAATACAAATAACTCTCGAAGATCAAGAAAAACAATGTTTACTAATCCTTATGGTACATTTGCTTTTAGAAGAATGCGCTTTGGTTTATGTAATGCATCTGTTGCATTTCAAAGATGCATGATGGCTATTTTCTATGATTTAATTAAAAAAGGAATTGAAGTTTATATGGATGATTTTTTAGTGTTTAGAATTTCATTTGAATCATGTTTAAAACATTTATCAAGAGTTCTTAAGCGCTGTGAAGAAACAAATTTAGTCCTTAACTAGGAAAAATGACAATTTATAGTGGCACGAGGAATTATTTTTAAGACATTAATTATAAGAAAATGGTATGGAAGTAAATCTTGCAAAAATTCAAGTGATCGCTAATTTACCTCACCCAAAAAATGTGAGAAAAATGAGGAGTTTTATAGGACATGTTGGATTCTACAAGTGACACGTTAAGGACTTCTCAAAAATTGCTAAGCTTTTATGCTATTCACTTAAAAAAGATGTAATTTTTAATTTTGATCACGAGTGCCTAAAAACCTTTGAGCTATTAAAAGAAGAATTAGTCACTACACCAATTATTGTTTCACTAGATTGAAAAAATCTTTTGAATTAATATGTGATGCAAGTGATTATGCTATTGGAGTTGTTTTAAGACAAAAACATGATAAGATTTTTAAAGTAATTTACTATGCTAGTAGAACACTTAACGAAACTCAAATTAATTATACTACAACTGAGAAAGGGTTATTAGCAATAGTAGATGCTTTTGATAAATTCATATCATATTTAATTGAAAAAAAATGTGTTGTGCATACAGATTATTCTGCTATTAAATATTTAATAAAAAAGAATGATGCAAAATGATGATAGATAAGATGGATTCTTCTTATGCAAGATTTTGACTTCGAAATAATAGATAGAAAGTGAGTTGATAATCAAATTGTTGATCATCTGTCCAGACTTGAATTAGAAAAATCATTCTATTTTGAAAAAAAAATTAATGAACATTTATAGATGAAAAATTGTTCACTAGTAATGAGTTGTGTGTTCCATTGTATGCCGACATTGTGAAATTTATTATTAGTGATATTATACCATATGGTCTAACATATCAACAGAAGAGGAAATTCTTATCTGAAACTAAGACTTATTTTTATGATGACCTATTTTTATATAAATAAAGAAAGGATCTAATTATTCGAAGATGTGTGCCTTTAGAAGAAACTTATGAATTTATCCAAAAATGTCATAATTTTGATTTTAGGGGACATTTTGGTATTGATAAAACAACATAAAGAATTTTACAATCTGAATTTTATTAGCATACAAATCTTTACAGATGTTAATGCTTATATCAAAACTTGTGATTGATGTCAACATGTAGGCAATATATCAAGAAGAAAGAAGATACCCCTTGATGCTGGAGTTTGTTGTGTGTTGCTTTTGTAAATATTTTTCAATATTATAAAACACACACTGTAACACTAATAATAAATATGCAATTCAATCCCAATAAAAATAACTTTAGCAAAAATAATTTTATCATTTAAAATCTTTAAACTACTAAACCCGTAATAATAATGCAAGTATACATATAACTCAAGTAATAAATGGCTCTAATGGAATCCTAAGTATCGATCACATAGGGAAATTTGAAATTATGATAACTACAATGTAAAACACAAAATTCAAACTACAAAACTTAAGTATAAAATATATNATGTTTAAAACATTTATCAAGAGTTCTTAAGCGCTGTGAAGAAACAAATTTAGTCCTTAATTAGGAAAAATGACAATTTATAGTGGCACGAGGAATTGTTTTTAAGACATTAATTATAAGAAAAGGGTATGGAAGTAAATCTTGCAAAAATTCAAGTGATCGCTAATTTACCTCACACAAAAAAATGTGAGAAAAATGAGGAGTTTTTTAGGACATGTTGAATTCTACAAGTGACCTATTAAGGACTTCTCAAAAATTGCTAAGCCTATATGCCATTCACTTTAAAAAAGATTTAATTTTTAATTTTGATCAGGAGTGCCTAAAAACCTTTGAGCTATCAAAAGAAAAATAAGTCACTACACCAATTATTGTTTCACTAGATTGGAAAAATCTTTTGAATTGATGTGTGATGCAAGTGATTATGCTATTGGAGCTGTTTTAAGACAAAAACATGATAAGATTTTTAAAGTAATTTACTATGCTAGTAGAACTCTTAATGAAATTCAAATTAATTATATTACAACTGAGAAAGAGTTATTAGCAATAGTATATGCTTTTGATAAATTCATATCATATTTAATTGGAAAAAAAAGTGTTGTGCATACATATTATTCTGCTTTTAAATATTTAATAAAAAAGAATGATGAAAAATGATGACTGATAAGATGGATTCTTCTTATGCAAGAATTTGACTTCGAAATAATAGATAGGAAGTGAGTTGATAATCAAATTTGTTGATCATCTGTCCAGACTTGAATTAGAAAAATCATTCTATTTTGAAAAAAAAATTAATGAACATTTATAGATGAAAAATTATTCACTAGTAATGAGTGGTGTGTTCCATGGTATGCCGACATTGTGAATTTTATTTTTATTGATATTATACCATATGGTCTAACATATCAACAGAAGAGGAAATTTTTATCTGAAACTAAGACTTATTTTTATGATGACCAATTTTTATATAAATAAAGAAAGGATCTAATTATTCGAAGATGTGTGCCTTTAGAAGAAACTTATGAATTTATCTAAAAATGTCATAATTTTGATTTTAGGGGACATTTTGGTATTGATAAAACAACATAAAAAATTTTTCAATCTGAATTTTATTGGCTTACAAATCTTTAGAGATGTTAATGCTTATATCAAAACTTGTGATTGATGTCAACGTGTAGGCAATATATCAAGAAGAAAGAAGATACCCCTTGATGCAGGAGTTTGTTGTGTGTTGCTTTTGTAAATATTTTTCAATATTATAAAACACACACTGTAACACTAATAATAAACATGCAATTTAATCCCAATAAAAATAACTTTAGCAAAAATAATTTTATCTTTTAAAATCTTTAAACTACTAAACCCGTAATAATAACGCAAGTAATAAATGGTTCTAATGGAATCTTGAGTATCGATCCCACAGGGAAGTTTGAAATTATGATAACTACAATGTAAAACACAAAATTCAAACTACAAAACTTAAGTTCAAAATAAACGTTTAAAGTAATTAAGTGTATGCTAAATAACATGCAGTTGAAAGAACTAAGTTAACTAAACTATTTGCTAAACTTCAAAAGTAAACTTATAAAAACTAAACAAAGTTTCTGTGACGGAGAGTTTGAATATAAGAAAGCATCCTTCCATTTTACAGTGAGTATATGGATTGTGAAGAAATTAAAATCATATATATATATATA
>JXCR01091225.1:5345-23710 GCA_002079205.1 Phalaenopsis hybrid cultivar | reverse complement strand
ATATATATATATATATAATTGTATTGTGCAAAATAGGAGCAATAATATTTTTTAACCTCTTTCAAGTACATAAATAACATTGACTAATCCAGAGTTTGGTCTCTAATTTCATGGTTAGATTGGTAGGTCATCAACTCTCACTCCAGAGCTCCCACTTCTGCCTCACCTGAGAGCTAATCATCTCACATTAGTTTCTAATTAACAGAACTAAATTGGAGATTTTAATCTGTCACCATAAAATCTCTAATTCTACAACCAACAAGTATATTTCTTTATTTATTTGCACTCAACCCCATATATTACATCACCCATGGAATTGAATATGACTCTTACCATTTTGTAGAAATCATAGCCCTTTTGGATCTTATGTTTCTCAATGTACTTTAACATTTCAATTGGCCATATCAAAATGTAAATAAAGATCGGAGTTCAAATCATCACAAACTATTGACATTTAAAACCTTATAGCACAAAATCAATTCTTCGCAAAACCATATCTCAAAGTAGAAAGAAGAATAAATAAGACTACTTAGAATTAATAAGAAGGAAACAATAAAAGAAGGATTTCATGTATAAAAATAAGTTTACAAAACAAAGAAATAAAAGACATAACTTATCTCACACTTTTTCACAAGCAAATCTCTAGAAGTTCTTTTAAGCAATTTCCCTTTTTACAAGCACTCTCAATTCTCTCTTGGAAATGTAATGAAGAAGAAATCTCTGACTTTCCCTCTCCTCTTAAAACCCTAAAAGAAAATCTTTAAGTGCTTCTCTCTCTTTCTCTCACGTCTCTCCCTCTTCTCTTGCTACCGAACCTCTCTTCAGCCATAGACTCCCTCTCTTTTTAATTCGGGGTTGCCTTCTCTAAAAAAAGAATTCAAATTCCCCCCACCCCCTCGAATTCTCTCCAAAAGCCACACCTTTTGAATCCCAAAATACATGTCCATTTATTCAAGAGACATATCCCTTCATTAGAGAACCTTCCAAAGTGCCTAGATGCATTGAATCACTCTGTGGGGCATTTGAAACATTTAAAGCCATCAAAATCTGCTAAAAATTCATCCCGAACCGCCTTAGTTCATCAAGTATCGTTACTGATGCTTCATGCTCCATGTTACTTAAGTCCACGTTGTTTTGGGCTTTGGCTCTTCTGGCGCTTCAGGTGCCAATTCTGGGGCTTCAGGTGCCAATTCTGGCGCTTCAGGTTGATTCTAGCATTTTAGGCACCAGTTCTCTGTATAATGGGACTTCAAGCACTAGTTCTGGCGCTTCATGCGCCAACTCTCTAAAAAATGGCATTTCAGGAGCCAATTTGGTGCCAGAATCACAAAATTCACTATTTTGGCTCCAAATTTCTTCCTTTTTTTGCTTCTTTTGCTTCAAATGCCTAATATTGATATGCCTGCAGTAAAAACATGAAAATGCCCTTCTTTCAAGTGCAATATCACCAAAAATAAGCTAAAATATATAATTAAAATAACACATTATTTTGGTGTATCGCCCCTTAATTATATGTTGGAAGTCGAGATATTTGATGTTTGGGAATTAGATTTCGTGAGACTATTTATACCATATTTCAAAAATTTATATATATTGTTAGCACTAGTTTATGTGTCCAAATGGATTGTTATTTTACCTCGATGTGATGCTCAAAGTGTTGCAAAGTTTTTAAGAACGAACATATTTTGTAGATTTGAGATGTCGAGAGTGATCATAACTGACAATAAAAGTCATTTTATAAATGCAATAATGTAGAAATTAGTAAAGAAATATCATATCAACCATCGAATGACTACTGCTTATCATCCTCATACAAGTGGTTTGGCTGAATTATCCAATCGTGAAATTAAATGAATTTTGGAAAAAATTCTGAATACAACAAAAATGAATTGGTGAGTCAAACTTGATTATACTTTGTGGGGTTATAAGACTGCAGATAGAGCTCCTATAAGAATGTCTCCATATAGGCTAATATTTGAGAAAGCTTGTCATTTACGAGTTGAACTTGAGCATATAGCATATTAGACTATTTCACAATTCAATTATAATTTAAAAGATGCTGGTGAGAAAAGTCTATTACAATTAAATGTGCTTGAAGAGATAAGAAATAAATCTTATGAGAGTGCTAAGATTTATAAAGAAAAGATGAAAATGTGGCATGATCAGAGGATTCTCACTAAAATTTTTAAGCCAAGGTAACAAATTTTTCTATATAATATAATATTAAAATTATTTTTAGAAAAACTTAAGTATATTTCGATGAGCCCATTTATTGTGATAAAAGTGTATCCCTACAGAGCCGTCGATATCAAATATCCTTAAATTGAGAAAATATTCAAAGTGGATGGTCACAGACGGAAACTCTATTTTTTAGGGGATCAACTTAAATTAAATGATCTTATTTTATTGGGTCAATCAGAATAAGAACTGATTACGTCGGGTTGATGATCCCGATTTTATATGACAATACGATGTATGTAGTTATGTTCTTAATTTTTCTTACTAATAATTCTTACTTTACAACGATGTCAAAAACTTGATTACCAGCAATAACTAGGAAAATGCTTGACTTCAAAGTAAATAAGAATGTAATTATTATATTTAATTATGAGATACTACGCAAATATACGTATCGTTATCAAGTAATATACAATTTTTTTTAAGCCCCAAATATCGAATCCAAAGAGAAAAAATACAATATGCAACTAAAATTAAAAGAAATTAGATAACAAATTTTACTTTGCAAAATATTGTTACTCAAACTATAGATGCTATAATAGGAATGAAAGTTCAATTTTTTTTTTAATTTTTGATAATTGAAAGTAAAGAAAAATGAAGGTAATATAAATAAAATATATATTTCCTTATCATGAATCAGTAAAAAATATAAGAATTCTATTATGGAAGTATTTAAATTGTGTTGTGTCAAATATGAGCAATAATATTCTTTACCCTTACTAAAGATGCTATAAAGAATATTGGCTAATTTAAAATTTGAATAGTTATGAAGGCGGGTTAGGTAGGGAAGATACTAGCTCTCACTCTAGAGTTCTTCTCCCTCCACCTGGGGGCTAACATCTCGTATCAAAACCTAAAACTATAAACCAAATTGGGGGTTTTAGACTGTCACTCTAAAGTCCTCTAATTCTACACCTTTTAAAGTTTATTTTTTTATTTATTTGCACTCAATCATATGAATTACATTCTCATTCATACAATCTCATGTGGTTCTTACCATTAGTTGATTGAGGCAATGCCATCTCAGATCATACACATTCTCATAAAATATAGTAACATCTTAATTGGGTAAATCAAGAAGTAAATGAAGTATNATACTCGCTTTTTGCCTTAACCCTGCGCTCATTTAGATGTTGTGATAGGACCTACACATTAGATGGTGCGCTAAGCTAAGGACTAGGGTGCTAGATAGTATTTTTCAATGTCCTGCCNTTGCAACATTAAAGATTAATACTTCACACAACTTCCATCCAATACTTAACCACTTATCGTTTTAAGAAAAAAAGATGAAGAAAACTACTCAAAATTTATGGAGAAAACACAATCAAACTTAAGTTTGAAAGTAGAAATCATGTAAATAAATAAGAAATATAAATTAAAACCAAATGTAGTCACAAAGATAAAAACTTATCTCAAATCCTCTCCACCAAAGTTTTGAAGTTTCTTTGAATCTTTTCTCTTCCTTTCCCTTACAATACTCTCTGCTCACACACTACAACTCCTCTCTTCTCTCCAATAAAATATCCTAATTAATCTATGAGAGAAGTGTCAGTGGCGTGGCTATGGCGGGCGTGTAGGAGTCTCTTTAGTGTTCTGGGAGGAAGGCTGAAATAAATCTCTTTAATCCAATCCAAGTCCTTCTTTTATAATTTTCTAAAAGGTGTCTTGGTGTCTCTTCAAAATGTGTCCACATTCATAAATCTTCTAAGAGTTGCTTTATTTCAAAAGCTTATTGAATGTATTTTTGTGTCCCTTAACTATTTTCCACTCTTTCACCTAGGGTTGCTTCAAACTCCTCTTAAAAATTTGTCCAAATTTGTTGAATCATCAAGAAACTACTTTTGGCGCTTGAGCGCGATGTACTTAGCGCTTAGACGAGACCTTCTCAGTCTTATTAGTGCGTAAGCGCCATTTCTGAGGGCTTAGACACCACAATTCTTTTGCACAACTTTTTCATTTTTGCTCCAAATTTGATACTTTTTACTCCTTTCATCATTTTTCATCCATTTGATTGTACCTGAAAGAAAAACACATAAATACCTTCCATTAAAGAGCAATATCTTAAAAATAAGTATAAAAATACGTACATAAAGACTATATATTTTAGGTGTATCAAAATCCCCCAAATTTAAAATGTTACTTGTCCTCAAGTGATAAGTAGATTATGCAAATGAGTTTCTTTAGGATATTCTAAAATTTTGATTTTGAAATATAGTAGTATAATTTTGAAAAAAACATTAGTACATGAGACCAACTTAGAGTTTATAAATTCTTAATGTAAAGAAGTCTAAAACTATTAGTTTCTATCTAATTCAGAAATATTGTAAATTTTCCAAATATAGAGTATAGACATTCNAGAAAGGTAAGATAAAGGGATCACCTCCTACAAGTTTTCTCTTTTTCTCCTTCTTCCATTTCCATCAAAAGATCTCTCTTTTGTACTCTCCTTCTTCTTATTCCACCACATTCCTTAAGTACATGTGAGGTTTCCTTTAGGAGGAGTTGTGCTAACGTTGAAGGAGTGTGGCATCTCTTCTACGCCGAAGGAAAGTTTCTTCACACTTTGGGGAAGGCCAAAGAGAATTTGGTCAAAACTTTGTTAGAGCTCGGAAAAGCCTAGAGAACACATCCTCAACCATCGTGTATGTAAAAACTCTTGAATTCTCTTGTTTTCCATTATTTGATCCCCTTGGTCTGAACATTAGAGGATTTAGGATAGAGTTTTGTTTGTGCTTAGAGAAAATCCCATAGGATTAAGAGCTTTGTGCTTCCCTTTCAGATCCAAAGAACAAAACCTACTATTTTATTTTCTAGACCAAAAATCCAAAATATAGGTTATACTAATATCATCGTTTGTATCAGTTGTTTCATTCGAATGGATGCTTGAAACCCAACAGTCGAGAAGATGAAGACGTTCCTTAGGTCTTTGTCTTCTTGGTCTTGGAGAATCCTCTTTGTGAGAGCTTTCCCACCTAGTGTTGTGCAAATGGAGGTGGGCGTCTTGTTTCTTCACGCAATAAGGTGTTGGTACACCTCTTCATCGCTTTCCTACCCTAGGATGTAAGATTTTCAGTATGATCCTGATCTCTTCATCAAAATCGATTGGACATCATTTCATGCATGTATTCGCATTCATATGGTATTTTTGACATAAATTTTAAAATTGAATGAAAATTATCATTTTTGCATGCTTTGTCGATCAACCACCAAAGTTGGCAAGATCGATCATCTCCCATCGGCTTGACTGATCTACCTCCATCAGTTTGATTAGTTCATCCGACTCTCCTTTGTCAATCGATTGTCTACTTCTATTTGATCAACCGTCTCATCGGTTCGACCGATCGACCTTCACCGGTCTGATTGTATCGATCAAATTCATTTGAATGATGCATAATTGGGTGCTTTGTTTCAATTTTCTTACGCGAATGCTTTCACATTTGTGCATTGTAATGCACCTGTGAACATATGTCATCATATGTTANATATATATATATATAATTGTATTGTGCAAAATAGGAGCAATAATATTTTTTAACCTCTTTCAAGTACATAAAGAACATCGACTAATCCAGAGTTTGGTCTCTAATTTCATGGTTAGATTGGTACGATATCAACTCTCACTCCAGAGCTCCCACTTCTCCCTCACCTAAGAGCTAATAATCTCGCATTAGTTTCTAATTAACAGAACCAAATTGGAGATTTTAATCTGTCACCATAAATTCTCCAATTCTACAACCAACAAGTATATTTCTTTATTTATTTACACTCAACCCCATAGATTACATCACCCATGGAATTGAATATGACTCTTACCATTTTGTAGAAATCATAGCCCTTTCGGATCTTATGTTTCTCAATGTACTTTAACATTTCAATTGGCCAGATCAAAATGTAAATAAAGATCAGAGTTCAAATCATCACAAACTATTGACATTTAAAACCTTATAGCACAAAATCAATTCTTCGCAAAACCATATCTCAAAGTATGAAGAAGAATAAAGAAAACTACTTAGAATTAATGAGAAGGAAACAACAAAAGACGGATTTCATATATAAAAACAAGTTTACAAAATAAAAAAATAAAAGACACAACTTATCTCACACTTTTTCACATGCAAATCCCTAGAAGTTCTTTTAAGCAATTTCCCTTTTTACAAGCACTCTCAATTCTCTCTTGGTAATGTAATGAAGAAGAAATCTCTGACTTTCCCTCTCCTCTTACAACACCAGAAGAAAATCTTTAAGTGCTTCTCTCTCTCTTTCTCACGTCTCTCCCTCTTCTCTTGCCACCAAATTTCTCTTCAGCCCTAGACTCCCTCTCTTTTTAATTTGGGGTTGCCTTCTCTAAAAAAGAATTCAAAATTCACCCCCCCCCCCGAATTNAAAAAAGAATTCAAAATCCCCCCCCCCCCCGAATTCTCTCCAAAAGCCACACCTTTTGAATCCCAAAAGACATGTCCATTCATTCAAGTGACATATCCCTTTATTAGAGAACCTTCCAAAGTGCCTAGATGCATTGAATTACTCTATAGGGCATTTGAAACATTTAAAGCCTTCAAAATCTGCTAAAAATTCATCCCGAATCACCTTAATTCATCAAGTATCGTCACTGATGCTACAGGCTCCATGTTACTTAAATCCACGTTGTTCTGGGCTTTGGTGCTTCAGGTGCCAATTCTGGGGCTTCAGGTGCCAATTCTGGCGCTTCAGGTCAATTCTAGCATTTTAGGCATCAATTCTCTGTATAATGGCACTTCAAGCACTAGTTCTGGCGCTTCAGGTGCCAACTCTCTAAAAAATGGCGTTTCAGGAGCCAATTTGGCGCCATAATCACAAAATTCTCTATTTTGGCTCCAAATTTCTTCCTTTTTTTGCTTCTTTTGCTTCAAATGCCTAAGATTGATATACCTGCAATAAAAACATGAAAATGCCCTTCTTTCAAGAGCAATATCACCAAAAATAAGCTAAAATATATAATTAAAATAACACATTATTTTGGTGTATCACCCCTCAATTATATGTTGGAAGTCGAGATATTTGATGTTTGGGAATTAGATTTCATGAGACTATTTATACCATATTTCAAAAATTTATATATATTGTTAGCAGTAGTTTATGTATCCAAATAGATTGTTATTTTACCTCGATGTGATGCTCAAAGTGTTGCAAAGTTTTTAAGAACGAATATATTTTGTAGATTTGAGATGTCGAGAGTGATCATAACTGACAATAAAAGTCATTTTATAAATGCAATAATGTAGAAATTAGTAAAGAAATATCATATCAACCATCGAATGACTACTGCTTATCATCCTCATGCAATTGGTTTAGCTGAATTATCCAATCGTGAAATTAAAAGAATTTTGAAAAAAATTGTGAATACAACAAAAATGGATTGGTGAGTCAAACTTGATTATACTTTGTGGGGTTATAAGACTGCATATAAAGCTCTTATAAGAATGTCTTCATATAGGCTAATATTTGAGAAAGCTTGTCATTTACCAGTTGAACTTGAGCATAAAGCATATTGGGCTATTTAGGAATTCAATTATAATTTAAAAAATGCTGGTGAGAAAAATCTATTACAATTAAATGAGCTTGAAGAGATAAGAAATAAATCTTATAAGAGTGCTAAGATTTATAAAGAAAAGATAAAAATGTGGCATGATCAGAGGATTCTTACAAAAATTTTTAAGCCAAGGCAACAAGTTTTTCTATATAATGTAATATTAAGATTATTTTTAGAAAAACTTAAGTATATTTGGATGAGCCCATTTATTGTGATAAAAGTGTATCCCTATGGAGCCGTCGATATCAACTATCCTAAAATTGAGAAAATATTCAAAGTGGATGGTCACATACTGAAACTCTATTTTTTAGGGGATCAACTTAAATTAAATGATCTTATTTTGTTGGGTCAATCAAAATAAGAACTGATTACGTCGGGTTGATGATCCCGATTTTATATGACAATACGATATATGCAGTTATGTTCTTAATTTTTTTACTTGTAATTCTTACTTTACAACGATGTCAAAAACTTGATTACCAGCAATAATTAGGAAAATGCTTGACTTTGAAGTAAATAAGAATGCAATTATTATATTAATTATGGGATACTACGCAAATATACGTTTCGTTATCAAGTAATATACGATTTTTTTATTAAGCCCCGAATATCGAACCCACAGGGAAAAAATACAATATGCAACTAAAATTAAAAGAAATTAGATAACATATTTTACTTTGCAAAATATTCTTACTCAAACTATAGATGCTATAATAGGAATGAAAGTTCCATTTTTTTGTATGTTTTGATAATTAAAAGTAAATAAAAATGAACGTAATATAAATAATATATATATATATTTCCTTATCATGAATCAGTAACAAATATAAGAATTCTATTATGGAAGTATTTAAATTGTGTTATGTCAAATATGAGCAATAATATTCTTTACTCTTATAAAGATGCTATAAAGACGGGTTAGGTAGGGAAGATACTAGCTCTCACTCTAGAGTTCTTCTTCTCCCTCCACCTGGGGGCTAACATCTCGTATCAAAACCTAAAACTATAAACCAAATTGAGGGTTTTAGACTGTCACTCTAAAGTCCTCTAATTCTACACCCTTTAAATTTTATTTCTTTATTTATTTGCATTCAATCATATGAATTACATTCTCATTCATACAATCTCATGTGGTTCTTACCATTAGTTGGCCGAGGCAATGCCATCTCAGATCATACACATTCTCATAAAATATATTAACATCTTAATTGGGTAAATCAAGAAGTAAATGAAGTATAAGGTTTAAAATCATCACAAATTATTGCAACATTAAAGATTAATACTTCACACAACTTCCATCCAATACTTAACAACTTATCGTTTTAAGAAAAAAGATAAAGAAAACTACTCAAAATTTATGGAGAAAACACAACCACACTTAAGTTTGAAAGTAGAAATCATGTAAATAAATAAGAAATCTAAATTAAAACCAAATGTAGTCACAAAGATAAAAACTTATCTCAAATCCTCTTCACCAAAGTTTTGAAGTTTCTTTGAATCTTTTCACTTCCTTTCCATTACAATACTCTTTGCTCACACACTACAACTCCTCTCTTCTCTCCAATAAAATATCCTAATTAATCTATGAGAGAAGTGTCAGTGGCGTGGCTATGGGGGGCGTGTAGGAGTCTCTTTAGTGCTCTGAGAGAAAGGCTGGAAGAAGTTTCTTCAATCCAATCCAAGTCCTTCTTTTATAATTTTCTAAAAGGTGACTTGGTGTCTCTTCAAAATGTGCCCACATTCATGAATCTTCTAAGAGTTGCTTTATTTCAAAAGCCAATTGAATGTATTTTCATGTCCCTTAACTATTTTCCACTCTTTCACCTAGAGTTGCTTCAAATTCCTCTTAAAAAATTTGTCCAAATTTGTTGAATCATCAAGAAACTACTTTTGACGCTTGAGCGCGATGTACTTGGCGCTTAGACGAGACCTTCTTGGCTTTATTGGTGCGTAAGCGCCATTTCTGAGGGCTTAGGCACCACAATTCTTTTGCACAACTTCTTCATTTTTGCTCCAAATTTGATACTTTTTACTCCTTTCATCATTTTTCATCTGTTTGATTGGTACCTGAAAGAAAAACACATAAATACCTTCCATTAAAGAGCAATATCTCAAAAATAAGTATAAAAATACGTACATAAAGACTATATATTTTTGGTGTATCAAAATCCCCCAAACTTAAAATGTTGCCTGTCCTCAAGTAACACTCAAATCTTTCAAAACCAAAATAAGTAGATTATGTAAATGAGTTTCTTTAGGATATTCTAAAATTTTGATTTTGAAATATAGTAGTATAATTTAGAAAAAAACATTAGTATATGAGACCAACTTAGAGTTTATAAATTCTTAATGTAAAGAAGTCTAAAACTATTAGTTTCTATCTAATTCAGAAATATTGTAATTTTTTCAAATATAGAGTATAGACATTCTATCTTCTCTACTTAAAAATTTTTATTAAGAATAATTATATTTACTATATTATATCCTTAAGCTTAAGAGTTTCTCAAGTCTTATACTTTAAAAAGATTAGATGTGGAACCGAGTTTTTTAGTAGGAACTAATCCTCAAGCTTCTCCTCCCTTTTTCAATTTTATTTTTATTTTTCTTTTCTTTTTCTTTTTCTCTTCTATTTTTTTCTTTTACTTTTTATTTTTCAGGTGAGGATTACTATATTTGGATAAACTTTTAATGATTTTGAATTTCACTCCTCATTTTCTAAAGCAAAGTTCCGATATAAATCTTTTATTTAAAAATATAATAATAGTTTTCAAAATTATTTTTAATAAAAGAAATTTAAGCATTGAAAATAAAAGTCTAACCCTTCTAAATTTTTCAAAAATACAATTTCTTCTACTAAAGATAGTTACACAATATTTATCATTTCTACACTAAAAATTTTTAAGTTAAGTTTTTCCTTATTACTATAGGTTTCAACTAAAGTTTCTTACTCATTTATATATCCAAAATCTTACTTTCCTAATATAACTTCATATACATAATTATTTTTTTTTCAAATTAAAATCAAATTTTTTTGTAGTATATTTGAGAACAAATAAATTTTAAGTTTTAGAAAAATTTTCACCTGCAAACTTAAATTTTAAATAAGATAAACATTTTAGCATCATATTTATATAGGGAAGAATGAAAACTAAAAATAACTTGCTTACACAAATTTTACATCCTAAATATACAAGTACAAAAATAAAAAACATGAGTAAAAAATAATTGATCAAATTTTAATTTTTCTTTAATATATAGAGATTCATTAGGCTTCTATACAGTGGATGATAACATAAAAGCAAACAAACACACTAACATAAATTTACAACTACAACATAAAGAAAATATCTAAATTGAAAATTTTAAACATGAAAATTTTAAGTAAAAGCTAGTAATATTCTAAAACTTCCTAATTTCAGGATTAAGCTTAACACAGACTAACTAAATATACTAGAAAAATAAACTATAACTACTCATAATAATATAAATACATCACAACAATATCTAACAAAATAAAACACAAATAAAACACAAAACAAGGTGCACTTATTGATCCCGGTCTTCGAATCTTCGAAATCCCTGCTAGGCATGCAAGTCTGATTTCACAAACTCCGTGGAGAACGGCAGAGCTCCTAAAACACCTAACCTCTTCTAGGTTTACAGGCGCTAGGGTAGATGTCCGATCGTGTCGCCGATGACGCCATCAGCCTCGTTCGGCGGCTGGCCAGGAACCTCAATCGCAAAGTTTCGGACGTCGTCGTCCTCCTCCTCAATCACAAGGTAATCCTCCTATCCGGCCTCGTCGATTTTGCTAACTTTCTAGGATGTGCCCCTTACACCTCCCCAACCTGTTTCACAGAACGCCGGCTCGTTGGGAGCGATCGCGGGGCTTGCGATCGCCGTAGTGTTCACATGGAAGTTTTTGAGGACCACTCCGGGCCGGGAGCGGCGGCGCTCTCCTAAACGCAGTGCTTTGCCATCGGAGAACGGCAGCGTGTCCAGCGGAGTTGCTGCCGTGGCTGAGGATACTTCTACTGTGCCGAATTTGAGGGATTTGGATGTGATTCAAGAGAACGGCTCTCCTAACGAGGTAGCATGACGGTTGCTACATCAATTTTTTTTTTGTTCGGCAGCAGTTGCTACAATTCTTCTGCTTTATCTATTGATTTATTCTATTTTCTCCTTTTTAGCATCGCCTTGGACAAATCGTGAGGAAGAGGCTTGGTGGATGCCGAAAGGTACGTGGAGTGATTGATTTCGTCAACATGCTAAATTTGAATTTAAATGCCTAAACTTTTTTTTGGTTTTTATCAGATTTTGATGATGGTATGCTANCAACATGCTAAATTTGAATTTAAATGCCTAAACTTTTTTTTGGTTTTTATCAGATTTTGATGATGGTATGCTGACCAAATTTTGTGCAGGATGAATTCATACCAGTTGTATGTAGTTTTAGATGCATAATGCAAGTTTTAATGATTACTGCATTGCTTCATCCCTAAGAAAGTATAAGAGTTTATAACTAATGCATACCCTTCGTATACACTCTGAGATCCTGCATATAGAATAAAGCCATTAATACTAAATTAAATCAAACTAAACAAGCAAGTATTAATGCACTCTTTTTGAACATTTAAATAACTAAAACAGCCGTAAGTTTTAAATGGATGTGTCTAATATCCAACATGGAAAAGAATCTACCAACCTTGATTGTCTTATATCATCTATTTTGGCCAAAGGAAATACTCCCTGGAAGAGTTGGAAGGTGATGGCCATCATTATGATTATTGTAGAGTTGATACATGCACAAGTACTGCAGTCTAGAACTTTGAAAGTGCCAACATCCATCATGAGGAAACAGTGGTATTTTTAGCGATTGAACAAAATGTGGAAGGTGGAGGCTTTGAAGCTATATGTTAGCACACTGTGAATTTGAGCAGTAACATGGATAAGAATCTTAAAACATTATGGCTATGGTAGTGGTGATAATATGAAGTTTGTCCGTATGAATGAAGAAGCAAACAATAATATAGAAAACTGAGGAGCTCCTTTATGACCATTTGAATAGCATGTGAAAATTCTGAACAAAGTTATACATTATGCAATAGTTTAGTGAGCTTTTTTATGTTAGTTTTATGGTGGAATTGGTACAAAGATAGTCAATTGATTTAGTGGGAAACAATATAAGAGACTAAAAATGGTATGTATCTCTTTCATTAATTGTTGGAGAGAAGCAGCAATTATAGAAGGCTTCATAGACTTAGGTGCATTATTTACTAGTTTTTATAGTTTTCTATTTTAGCTCTAGATCAATGTTAACTGTAGGTTCGTCGTGGTCATTATCATCATAATATATCCGAACATATTGATATGCAAAACAAGGGTTTTATCTTTATAAATCTTCAATCAATTTTATCCAATTCTCTGAATAATTCTTTGAATCTAATGATTTATTAACCTACATTTTTAGCAAGATTTGCTGCTTTGGAACTTCAATCCTTTGATTTGTAGAAGCACTTGTTGCTTTCTATTATATTTTTATTGATTTACTTAAACATCAACAATACAATTTGGACTATAAGTTGCTGATATCAATGGTGAAATGGCGGGGATCACTATTTATAATACTTAATGCTTCTATTTTGAGATTGTGTGTAATATGAGTATCTTGGTGATTGATCATTATAATGCTCAGATCAAGGAGATCAATTATTATGCATTATGTTGATTATTATATAGTGACCGAGGAGATCAATCATCATAATAAGCAGGTTGAGAAGATCAATCATAGTATTTATGATAATATGATGAACATGATCAATCAACACATTTCTTATTAAGATTTGATGTAGTGGGTGTTGACCTCTCTTTTATTACCATGAGGTCTTATGAATTGGGATTGAGTTTTTGGTTCTATTATCCTTTACATGGGGTTGTCTTAGTCCATTATGGAGGGACTAATAGTCCATGACCTAGGGTGCACTTGGGTCCACTTTTCCTTTGCTTCAAAAGCTTTGAGATTGCATAATTATTGTTGGGGTCCACGTACTTCACCGCATCTTCATAACGCTTTTACCCTTAGATCCCTTAAGGCATTCACTAGGCTTACGATCTCCACTCATATCTTTCTTCTCTTCCGTTGGTGGCTTCTTATCTCTTCCCATTTTTTTTTTTTTCATTTTATTCTCTTGGCCATGTCCGACTGACATGTTTGCATCTCTTCTCCCTCACTTCGGTTGTTGGAGTCTGAGTATTTCCTTCCTCTTTCCAGGTTCTTCATTTTTTTTTGCATTTTCTGTTGAGGGTTGTCTATGGTATTTTAAGCATAAATTGTATAACGTTTCTTTTTTCATTTGCTATGTGTTTGGAAGGAAATAAGGTTGCATCGGTTGCAGTTGTCAGTGATTTGTATTTTCTTTGGTTTTCCTCTTTTATATCTGGAAGCTCTGTTGATAGGGCAGGATGCCATGAGTTCTATGCTTGTGGGAGTTCTTGAAGATCTTTTTATTTGCTGCTTGTGAAATTTATGTTTTTTGCCAAAAAAAGTGAAATTTTGATAGAGGCTTGGGAGATGTTTCTGGATTAATACATTCTCTGAAATTTCTTTGTTTCATTGTTGTTGTACATATTCATGTATAATTGGGCCCTATAGGGGGATTTTTCTAGTAACAGCTTGCAATTATGCTGTGATGTTCCAGTTTTCTGGATCTGTTTTTACTGAAGTGGGTAGGATAACAGGGCCTGAATTTGATTTTAGATAGTGCTGAATTGTTTCTGTTATCAAATTTCTAATTGGGTCAGTACATCTTAACCAATTTTCTCTGAAATAAGTCCCTTATGTGTTTCAACTTTTCTTGTGGCATGCATCTATAACAAATCATCATCCTATGAAAGCTCCTAGTACATTAAATTACATTTTTCAACACTTTCAGATATGATGCATGTTTGGTTAATCTTTTGTAGAAATTATGGATTTCACGATAGTTCCTTCAACTCTTTTGTGGATTTAAGTTTCTTACCATTTAACTCTCAACCTTTGACACATTTAACCCCATTTCGCTTTTAATATGAAATGAAATGATGTGGATATTTTGAGCCTTGGAGCCTTAACTTTGTTGCATCACTGAAATTGTTGTGCCATACACACTGAAATTTAGAGTATTTTGTCCACTAGATTTTTGGGTGATTTACGTACACACCGCACAATTTTACATTTATAATATGGAACATGGGATTACCATTTTGTTAGAGTAGATTTCTGTGCTACAGTATGGTGTTTAGTTGTTATTGCTCTCAAGGGAATTTTGGTAGATCTTACAATTATTGGTTCTTTATTGCTTACTTGTATCTTGGTATGGTGTTGATCAATTGTTGTTACCTATGATAAAATGTGACGCTGGTCCATGGATGTATTATACGTTTCTATCCTTATTTTGCAATGGATGACCGACTATCCTAGAACTTGCACAAATTGATATTTTTAGTTTTAGGGCTATGATGCAACGAATGCACAGTCGGAGTAACACAGTTGAAATGGGAATGCTTTTCCTCACTTGAGAACCTCTTGAGAGCTATTTAGATGAGGTTCATTATAATTTGCTTTATCTGCTCACCATATTTGTATGAATTTATTTATCCCTTGAAACTCTCTTGCCTTGGTCGAAAATGAATCCCCAATTTCTGTGAGAGCACCAATGCTGAACTTCTAATATGAGCCCTTGTTTTTCATTTATTTTCAGTTGTCAGCTTTGTTTAATATGTAAATCTTCTAATCTCATGAAACTTTCAATTCACCAAATTCACAAATAAACTACATGATCCATTTGAGTCTCTTTGTTTTATATATGACTGTGTAAAGTTAATTATATTGGGAAATTCAAGAAAGTTCAAAGTAAGCGGCTAAAAATGATTTTGGCGACCTATGTTTGAAGGAGGTGGAATTAGGCAATCATCCAACTACTTAATTTAATAAAGAGGGTTGACATAATATTATCACATACTTCAAAGATAGAACTAGTAGAGAGTATCATAGAGCTCAACTAAAAAATAATTTAGATCAGCCAAAGGAGGATTAAAAATTATGGAAGGAGTTAAAATAATGATTAACTGGTTTGGGTTGGGATTTCACAAAAAAGACCATTTATGCATCATAAGAGTGGTGACGAGAGATGCTATAGGTAATCTTATTCATTTGCACATTTCGTTCTTATTATGTAGTAAGTATTCATTTGTACTTACATTATATATTTATGTTTGATAAATTAGAGATAGTGCCAAATGCTAAAAAAATTAGATACTATGGCATAGATCCTGAATTAGAGGAGAAGCTTGACTAGATGTTTGGTGGTGTTGTCACTATTGGTGCTTATGCATTTACTCAAACTACATACTAAACATAGACGAGGTTGTTGTAATTATAACCCTAAAGAGAGCTCAAATGACCTCATCGATGAATCATTGCATGGGGTTGATGATCGCACTGAATCTAGTTATTCGAAGTGTAGCAATCAGAGAGTTTAAGAGGTTTGAAAAAAAAAGCGTGTTCTAGAGTTCTAATAAATCAGATTACAGAGTTGTTTACTGCTTGCACTTCAATGACATCTACCTCAAGCGCATGCACCTCCATTTCTTTCCGAGGCTATTATTGTGCTACATCAGATCTCTAAAGTGTTCGATGACATTCCTTTTTAGTGTCATTATACGGAAGTGCTTGAAACTGTTAATAAGAGGGAGATATTTATTGCTATGGTTTTTGAGCATAGGATTTTTTTTTTTAAACAGTGATGTGTAATATAATTAGAAGTTAAAAATTTTTTGCATGTTATTATACTTGGAAATGTTTTGTAATATTTTCCTGTATTATTTTATTTTATTAACTATTGCTGTGTATTTTTTTGCTACTATTTAACTAGGAGCCATTAATATTTGACATGTTTTATGAATTATTTAATGTTTGCACTTATGGATAATAATCAGGGGAATCATTGTATGAAACTCATTGTCACAAGTATTTGCTTAATTCATGAGTACTATGATACCTATACTTGCAAGACTCCTTGTATGATGTCTTCATTAAGTGGGAGAAAGGGATAACTGAGTTACTTAAGGGCTATTTATGAAGATTTCATAACATGTTCCATATTACCCATCATTTTTTTAGATCAGTTGTAAGATCTATAAACTCATCACAACCTTCATGAGCACCCGGACAACAAGAGCAGTATTAACTATAGCATTATATATTTCGTCACATATAACAAATTTGTGAGGGTGAGAAGCGAGCAATTTTAACATTCATTCGAAGTAATTTATAGCTACNTTCCATATTACCCATCATTTTTTTAGATCAGTTGTAAGATCTATAAACTCATCACAACCTTCATGAGCACCCAGACAACAAGAGCAGTATTAACTATAGCATTATATATTTCGTCACATATAACGAATTTGTGAGGGTGAGAAGCGAGCAATTTTAACATTCATTCGAAGTAATTTATAGCTATATCTTTGTTGGTGTAACTACCTTGGTCAATTTGTCCACAAAAGTTCCAAAGAACTTCACTAGAGATATCCCTTGATTGTCGGTATATGCCATATTTTAAGATATATATTACATTATAGTTTTATATATTAATATTTCATATAAATTTTAATATCAATTTAAATACTGCATCATGCAAAATTGCATCAAAGNATCTCTTCTCCCTCACTTCGGTTGTTGGAGTCTGAGTATTTCCTTCCTCTTTCCAGGTTCTTCATNATCTCTTCTCCCTCACTTCGGTTGTTGGAGTCTGAGTATTTCCTTCCTCTTTCCAGGTTCTTCATTTTTTTTGCATTTTCTGTTGAGGGTTGTCTATGGTATTTTAAGCATAAATTGTATAACGTTTCTTTTTTCATTTGCTATGTGTTTGGAAGGAAATAAGGTTGCATCGGTTGCAGTTGTCAGTGATTTGTATTTTCTTTGGTTTTCCTCTTTTATATCTGGAAGCTCTGTTGATAGGGCAGGATGCCATGAGTTCTATGCTTGTGGGAGTTCTTGAAGATCTTTTTATTTGCTTCTTGTGAAATTTATGTTTTTTGCCAAAAAAAGTGAAATTTTGATAGAGGCTTGGGAGATGTTTCTGGATTAATACATTCTATGAAATTTCTTTGTTTCATTGTTGTTGTACATATTCATGTATAATTGGGCCCTATAGGGGGATTTTTCTAGTAACAGCTTGCAATTACGCTGTGATGTTCCAGTTTTCTGGATCTGTTTTTACTGAAGTGGGTAGGATAACAGGGCCTGAATTTGATTTTAGATAGTGCTGAATTGTTTCTGTTATCAAATTTCTAATTGGGCCAGTACATCTTAACCAATTTTCTCTGAAATAAGTCCCTTATGTGTTTCAACTTTTCTTGTGGCATGCATCTATAACAAATCATCATCCTATGAAAGCTCCTAGTACATTAAATTACATTTTTCAACACTTTCAGATATGATGCATGTTTGGTTAATCTTTTGTAGAAATTATGGATTTCACGATAGTTCCTTCAACTCTTTTGTGGAGTTAAGTTT
>JXCR01091222.1:113701-153574 GCA_002079205.1 Phalaenopsis hybrid cultivar | reverse complement strand
GTAGTTCAAAGAAATCACCTGGATATTTGTTGTAAATATCAATGTTTCGAGGCGCCTGCATGTAATTAGCCCTAATTTTTATTTTCGTGCTATATTTATGGAAATCCGACGGCGTTCGTTTTATCTTTTAGGCTGCTTCAGGCATCAGGATTAAATCCTGGCCGTCGAGATGGAGACGGTATCGCTACCCATCGCCGCCGCCCTGGGTTGCCTAACTAGCGCCGCCGAGGCGGTTGCCGCGAGGATGCTCATGGCTAATTTTCTACTAACTGCGGTAAGCTCACCGATCACCTAGCGTTTGTGTAACTCGTCTTGTAGTTTGTTCACGGCGGAACCCAAAAGGAGAAATCTATTTCGATTTTGGCGCAGATTAGAGGTCCGGACGTGGGTCCCACGTTTATTAAAGAGTTCGGGATTTTGGAATCTATATAGAATATCCGGTTTTTTTATTTACATATTGCCGGCCGCTCCTTCGACCGGGTTCTTTTTTTTTTTGCCCCCCAAATTATGGTTATTTGCAAATCAAGCACCCTCTTTCATCTATTTTTCAAATTGTCACCCAAATGTGAGTTTAGTAATTTCAAAAATCACCTAGATGCTTGATTTGTAAATATCATTTTTTTTTGTTAAGCATAATATAAAAAGAAAGGGGGCTCAAAATCAACTTGAAAAAAATTCAATCCAAAATTTTGACTCAAAGATCATATTGTAACTCAGCTCGTTTATTTCGATTCGAGCTAAAATTCAAATTAATTTTTTAGCGATTAATGATCTTCGAACTGAATGTACTAAACTCACAGCTCTAGTATCACTAGTGAGTTAACAATCCGATTTTGAGCCAAGCTAGGTTGGCTTGATATTAGCTTGAAAAAAATTTGATCCAAAATTTTGACTCGTAGCCTGGCTCGTTTTTTTAGATTTGATCCCGGCCCGAGCCTAAATTCTTATCAATTTCGAGCAATTAACAATCTTTGAGCTAAATTCATAGCGCTACACCTGAACTTTCATATTTAGACACATAACACTCAAATTGTTAATATCACATAAAAATAATAATTTTTACCATTTTTTATGTAAAATAATTTTTTCAAGCATAAGTGCTTTTTATCTATGTATGAAAGTTAGGTGTGGAATTGTGTGCCAGGTATTTAAATTCCTAAAAATAAAAATTATAAAGGCAATTTCATGGGTAACACTAAAATATAAATATTTATAAAATTAACATTTGATTATTTATATTCATACTTTTACCACTTACAACTTGCAGAACAAAACTATGTATGATACAGTTATCCTTCTTGCTAACATCAAATTTTTAATGATTGAATCATGCGTGCAAAATATGTAGGATAGTTATGTATGTATGTATGTATGTATAAATGTGTGTGTGCACGCACGTGTGCACGCATGTGTGCAAATGTGCACGTGCGCATGCGGATCAACCGGCGTGTGCACGTCTGTGTAGGTGTGTGCAAGCGCATGTGTGCGTGTGCGCACGAGTGCATGTATGTTTAATTCGAAAGCTACATTTATGAGCTTTGGTGTTTCAACATCAATGTTTTTTTTTTCAAACATCTAAATATGAGATTAGCACAGATTATCAATGAAGATTTGCATGTATATATATATCTAACACCTAAACTTCAATTTTTACACATGTGCCATTTTATCAATGTATGAATTGATGTGATACAAAAGATTTGGTGGTATAAATATAAAAAAAGTTAAATTTAGGTGTTAGATACCTAAAAGCATAGTAATTAGGTGATATGTATGTAAATGCCCCAACTATCAAATATTAGATACCCTTGTATGAGTCCCGTGATAATTCATGAAAAGGATTCAACAAGTTGAAGCTGTCAAATTTCCTTGGACATTATTGTTTTGGATAATTTATATAGTGTTGAATTGTGATTTGTCTGTGAATCACACCTAAGAAATAAAATATAAGTGAGGAGAGATAGAGAAAAACATAAAAAGAGAATGAACTATAATCTGTCGAAATAAGTTGTCTTATTCATAAAATCATTCCCCTATTTATAAAGGAGGTTATACAATATCATGATGTTATATTTTTGGTTTTGCTTTAAAGGGGGCCGCACTAGGGTATTTTTGATATTTTACATGGGTAAGTCTATCTTCCGACTGCTTTCTATCTCGGCTAGCTAAGCTTAATTTATTTTGGGTCAGCTGAGATCCACTCGGTCGGCTGAGCTTTATCGATTTGATTGGCCGGGTGATATGGCTCAACTGTCGATCCTTGACCATTAATGAAAATTCTCAGGCCTAGTGGTGTAAATGAGTCGAGTCGAGCTCGAGCCACCCTCAGTTTGAGTTTGAGCTTGAGCATGGTTAGTTTTATCGAGTTTGAGCTCGAGCTTGAGCTCGTCTACAAGTTTGAGTCGGCTAATGAGCTGGTTTGTTTAATATAAAAGAGAAAAAATAATATTAACTTAAGGTAATATTATAATAAATTGTCAAATAGAACGAGCAATTAGGTGAGAAAACAAAAATCACTTGGTAGAAAATAAAAAAAAATAAAAAATTAAAACACTTTTAATTCTTTTAAAGATAAAATCTTCAAACATTATATTTTTTAAAACGATCCTACTCATGAGCCAACGATTCATCGGGGTTAGCCTGAGGTTGGCTTGTTAGCTCATCGTGCTCAATGTAAGAGCTGCTTATCGAGCCTGAACTCGAGTAGGCTTACGATTCAGGGCATCCCTGGGATTGTTGGAGCTATGGAACGGATCTTCCCTTGGATTGGTTCTCTTATTGTGATTGGCTAGGATACCCTTTTATCTTGTTTTTGGTTCGGTGGGTCTTTCTTGTATCCTCCAATCATTTTTGTTCTGGCTCGTGGTTCAATCAGTTCTGGCATTGCTGGCCTGACTCGTATAGCTTCACTTGGTCGAATAAATAGGCCTCATGGTCTTCTTTTAATTGACTCACCTTCACCATACTCTTTCTTTTTGTACTGTTTGATCTCTTGTGGACCAGCACTGACACGTTTTTTATATACACATAGATGTCTCAAAATTTTTATGTTCTTAACTATCTAACACTGAAAATTTGATATTTACATTTACAATGCTTTCATATCATAAAATTATGGGTGAAAAGATATATTTCACTTTTCAAACCTAGTAAAATGAGTGTCATGCATGGAAATATGAAAAATTTTTTGTTAGATATGTATATATAAAAGAATTTTGTGGTATATATATATATATATATATATATATAAATGGCCGTATTGCTTTTCATGTTAATTACATTCTCAAAACTCGCATTTTATAATTCCTAATGTTTTGAAATAATTTATGTTCTCAGGACGCATTTAAGCGTACCAAAAGGCAAACTTTACAGAACAATAAGAAAGAAACCGAACCAGCTGATGCTGACCCGGATGATGAAGATGATGATGATGGAGAGGGGGACGACAGGGAGGGTGAAGATGATTTCTCAGAGGAAGCTGAGGAGGGGAATGAATATCCTAAGGATAACAGCAATTTCAAGGAAGGCCCTGGTGATGAAGCAGCAGCAGGTGGTGATGAAAATGGGGAGGAGGAGGAGGAGGACGAGGAGGACGAGGGTGATGAGGATGATGACGAAGAAGAAGAAGAAGAAGATGACGATGATGGTGGGGATGACGAGCAAGAGGGCTTAGAGGACGAGGAGGAGGAAGAAGAAGAAGAAGATGAGGAAGAGAAGGAGCTTCATCCCACAAAGAAGAGGAAGCGGTTCTGAACAATTGGGCTGCTTTCATTCTGTAAGTTTGTATCAGATCTCAAACCTTCCTTAACATGGAGTTGTTATGCTTCTGGAGCTTTAGAATCGAGGTTTTACATAGAACTTGTATTGGAAAGGTATTTAATTCTCTGTTGGCTGTAATCTGATAACATGATTCCCTAAGCTTGAAATATAAGGCCTTTTCTGAAACCATTTGTTTTTCTTTAAATTCTGCATTTAAAGTTGATTATTGGGTTTAAAAATCTGTGAAATATTTTAATTGAACTGAGCAATTCATAGCAACTTAGTAGTCTTCTCATGTCATAGAATCATGTCAGGTTTGAATTGAACAAAGGAATTAAAATCAGATTAAAAATGACATTTGACATATTGTAAAGGTTTTGTTACATTTTTTTTTTAATGTTATTGGTAATTTATAGGGACATTCATAAACATACCATCCAATTCTTATGTATTTATATATCTAACACCAACATTTTTCTTTTTACATTTATATCACCGAAGTCCCATATAATTTCAAAAGTACCACCATTTTAACTTGAAAAAACAAATTGAAATACACATTTTCATCAATAGGTAAGGTGACTTGTGCATAAAAGTTAAAAAGTTTAGGAGTTAGATATATAATACATAGCAATTATTTGGTATGTATGTAAAGCTTCCTAATCTATACACAGGTTATTTATATTTTATTGTGGTAAATTTTGCTTGGTGCTGTTTAATAGTATGTTACA
This sequence comes from Phalaenopsis hybrid cultivar, assembly GCA_002079205.1. Taxonomy (NCBI): domain Eukaryota; kingdom Viridiplantae; phylum Streptophyta; class Magnoliopsida; order Asparagales; family Orchidaceae; genus Phalaenopsis; species Phalaenopsis hybrid cultivar. The sequence goes on along the minus strand of JXCR01091222.1, from coordinate 149,084 downwards.
ATTTTTATAAACATATATATTATCCAATATGCATTAGTCAAATCATCATACCCATTGTCTATATTAATGCTATTGTTTTGACTAGCAACAATGAGGAGAAATTAATTAGGACTTTGTCATTTGTCTACATTCTATTTTACTTCTCAGCTATTTCCATGAAAAAGAAAATTGATTCTATGTACATCTTTGTAATTAAAATTTTCTTCTCAAACCCCTCGACATACCCTAAGGCTGTCAAAATGGCTCGTTGTTTGTGTGTGGCTCGTTAAGCTTAACGAACGAGCCGAACACGAACAAATTTTTAAGCTCTAAATATAAACGAGCTGAACATAAATAAATATTTGTTCGTTCGTGTTCTAATTGAATTGACTCGAAAAAAAATAATAAAATAAATAAATTAATAAATAAATATAAATATAAATATACTCAATATTTCACGGTGTTATTGGTATTATTCCGCCTTTCCGCGAAATAACACTGCAGTGCGAGCGTTTTTCGTTGTGTTATTGGTGTTATCGGTGTTATTCTGCAGTGTTACACCGCTAATAACACCAAGTAACACCGCAGAATAACACCACGGTGTTATTCAGATGTTATTCACAGTGCTATTGGTGTTATTTCGCGGTGTAATATTGCAGAATAACACTGATAACACCATTAACACCGCGAAATAACACCCGAATAACACCGCGAAATAACACCCAAATAACACAGCAGTGTTATTCAGCGATATTAACACGAATAACATATGAATAACACCGCAGTGTTATTCCGCGGTGTTACTCTATAACACCAATAACACCGTGAATAACACAGTAGTGTTATTCCGCAGTGGTAATCGATGTTATTCCACGGAATAAGTTCTACCAAGCCTATTTCAAGCCAAACACGATCTAAACACGAACAAGAATATGTTAACACAAACATAATGTTCACAAGCCATTGCCAACACGAGCCATTTTGAACACAAGCCAAATTGGAACGAGCCGAGGCTTAGCTTGCTCAAGTTCGGATCGTTTACAACCCTACATACCCCCCAAGTCTCGACTTTAAATGGTATATCTCAGCTCCTTTATATATATACCTCATAAATTTTATGTATTTAAATATCTAACACCTGAACATTCATATTTACAATCATATCACTGAAATCTTTAACATCATATAAAAAATAGCTTTACCATTATGTTTTTAATATGAAGTACATCTTCTCATACATAAGTTTATGACATCGAAATATTATTCGTACAAATATCAAACTTTGAGTACTAGATTTGTAAATATATAAGAACTGTATGGTATGTATGTAAATTTTCCAATAAAAAAACAGTGCATTGTTCTCTAATTCAAACTACAACCAAAACAATGAAGCTCTTTATGCCAACATATACCATCATGCTTTACATCTGAACAAAACCATATCCAACATTTCAAATAATTTTTTTTAATTTTCAGGACTGTAAAAATCAATTTTTTTCAAATTTGCAAATAATTTGAAAAACTCAGTAGCCAGCAGGCAATCCCCCTTTCCTTGGATCACTAACTGCCGTTAGGCTACCCAACTTGAGTTTTCCATGCGATATTGATTTCTGGAAGTTGTGAACAATGAACTGACAGATAGTCCCACCGGCCAGAGGTTGTAGGACATGGCCTTTCTTCTGTAAGGCCTGCCTTGCAGCAGCAGGAACTTCGAAATGGTCTCCACTGACTGTAGTCCAGTTCTCGTATTGAACAACATTAGGTATCAACTGTAATATTTACAATTATTAAGAAGCTAGCAAAAAAGCATGGGAGCATTGACATAAATACCATAGAATTCTTATATATTTACATATCTGACACCTAACTTCCATATTTACATGCCTAGCACTCAAATCCTTAATATTATGTCAAAAATACTATTGTTACTATTTTTTTATATACATACCACCCTACCTATCTAAGAAAAGGTGTATTTCATTTTTTTAAAGTTAAAATGATGGTATTGTTTATGTGATATGAAAGCTTTAAATGATATAAACGTATAAAGCAAAGTTTGGGGTTTAGATATGTCAATAAATAAGAATTGGGTGGTAGTTTGCAAATGCCCCATTTTATTTTTCTTTTAATCAATCATTTTCTTTTTAAATGTACTGCATTTTGTACATTGCACCTAAAACGTTCATATCTTTGATCACCTACAGTTACAACTCTGCCACTAGAGCTATTACTACTAAAATTATATTCCATGTATTTAGTTTTAGATCTACTCAAACGAAGACCTTTAGACTCCAATATAGACCTCCATAAGTCAAGTTTTTCATGAACTCCTTCTCTAATCTTATCCACAAGAAGGATATTGTTAGTGAAAAGCATACACCAAAGTACATCCTCATGTAACTTTAGTGCAAGAAAACTTCTATCATAAAAGTTAAAATGATATAAAGAGGAGAAAAGACCTGATGATATAACCTTGGAGCCATTACAGAGCTGAGTGGATCCATTCTCTTTGCAAAGTGATTCAAGAAAACCTCTGTAGTCCCTGCAATAATCATACTTCCTCCACTTGCTCCCACTACAGCTTTTAGTTGCCCATCCTGTAACAAAAGAAAACTTCTGAGAACTAACACCAGAACAACCTTTCTTTTACATGGTTTTTTGTGTAAAAACTAAAATGTTAATATGTTCTTCANAATACTAGTTTTACTAATTTTTTACATACATAACACCCTACCTATCTAAGAAAAGGTGGATTTCATTTTTTTTAAAGTTAAAATGATGATATTGTTTATGTGATATGAAAGCTTTAAATGATATAAACGTATAAAGCAAAGTTTGGGAGTTAGATATGTCAATACATAAGAATTGGGTGGTAGTTTGCAAATGCCCCATTTTATTTTTCTTTTTAAATGTACTGCATTTTGTACATTGCACCTAAAACGTTTATGATTTGATCACCCACAGTTACAACTCTGCCACTAGAGTCATTACTACTAAAATTATATTCCATGTATTTAGTTTTAGATCTACTCAAACGAAGACCTTTAGACTCCAATATAGACCTCCATANGGTAAGAAAAGAAAAATGCAAAAACTACCTCGACAACAATTGTTGGTGACATAGATGATAATGGCCTTTTCAATGGTCTAATGAAGTTTGCAGGAGCTGGTGGAGGAACATTTGCAGTAATATTCATGGGGATGGAAAAATCATCCATTTCATTGTTAAGCAAAATGCCCGTACTTGGTGAAAGAATATGTGCTCCAAAGTACGAATTAACAGTGCTCGTCATCGAAACGGCATTTCGTTCGCCATCAACAATGCATAAGTGACTAGTTCCATGGTCGCTGAGTACGTTCCACCTATGTACCAAAATCAATGGGTTACTATGGATTTGAAATCTAGGAATGAACATTTGAAAATTAATATCAAATGAAATAAATACAAAAAAAAAAAAAAAACAAAGCTTTTTGATGTTTAAGTAGAGATGCGCAAAATAAGCTTTTTATGTAATCCAGATATAAAAATAATAAGCCAAATTGTTCCTACTAGTATTCAGATAATGTTCATAATCTTGAGGGTATATGTTTGGCCACAAGGTTTTGAAAATAAGACTAAATATTGAACTGGGAGAAGGATATGTTCAAGTTTCAACAATTTAACTGGGTTGAAATGAATAAATTAATAGATATGAATATTATTTTAATATAAATTAAATAATATAATAATAATGTAATAATAATGCTATTTTCATTAATTTAATATAGAATTTCCTTATTCAGACACTTCTTGAATATGATTCTAAATCAAAATTTTAAAACCTATTTTAATTATCTTTTCTATGGAAATCTTTTATTATTTCAAGTCATCTAATCAATACCAAAAGCTAAAATTTGATCAAAATTTGAATAGAACTGAACGGTTCATCAAAGTTATGCTGATCAGAGAGCCGGTTCATTGCGATTTTTAAACAACATTTGGACATGATAAAACTTGGGGGATATATTGAAGATTCTACTAGTGAAGTCATGAATATGAAATTTATAGATGAATGAGTGTGAAAGTTAATATATGACTCAAACGAGGTTTTATTTTAACAACCACATAAAAACATACTCAGATAAAGTCTGCAGACCATAACATTTAAAAGAAAAACAATGCCAAATGTAAAAAAATAGAAAAATAGGAGAGATATCAAAACAATAAGTAATCAAGTTTTGACTATTTTAATTCAATTAATGAGCAGTTGCATATAATGAAAGAGTAAAAGGGGGAAAGGAGGTGAAAAATAAAGCAATTTGATAGCTTACTTTCCACCATAGTGGTCAGGAGTGAATGTCATATTATCTAATATGGTCTTCTTCAGCTCATGCGCAAACTTAGGGGATAACATATCAGAAAGAACTTTTGTAACGTTTACAAAGTCAGGATCCCCTAAATTCATTCTTACAGCAAACATGTGTTTCAGTGATTCTATCAATCGATGAAGCCCAAGAGAGCCAGAAACACCAGAAGGAATTCCATATTGAGAAAGGATGTTTAAAATCTGTTCCAAAAAAGATTAAAAAAAATATTAAAAAGAAGATAAACAATAAGTGTTAAATGGCCAGCTTGAGTTGGATAGCAAAAATTACTGAATGGTTATAAAAGTAAGAGAAAAGTATCAAATCTTTGCAGGGGTCATTTTAATCTCGGAGTCTATAAAGTGTCAATTTAGTCCCCATATTCTTTTAATATGAGCTGAAATAATATCTATGGAGAACTAAAGAATTTAAGGACTAAAGTGAAACTTCTAAAGACTTTGCGGCAAAATTGGCTCCATGTAAATAATCAGGAGAATATCTTGGCGCTTCACTCAAAACTCAAATTATACAAACAGAAATTCCTAAATTCTTCAGGATTGGTAAGCATTAGTTGTTGACATTTTTTGCCCTCAAAAGAAACAGATAAAGATTTTTCAAAGGAAACAGATGGTTTCTTCCATATGAGCTAGTAAATGTACTTCTGTTCTGCTCATGCATTTGCAAAAAAAACCTAACTAACTGTGCTTTAATAGTTTAACGATTAAGAAAATATGTCTTACGTTAAGTATCCTCTACAAACAAAATGATAAGTATTTTAGTTGGTTCGAACATTTTGCTTTCATTCATGACCCATGAGGTGTTAAATGTAGTTTCAAGGTTCCATTATTATTTTTCTTCCAAATGCCGTCAAACTTGTTTTGATTTGTTGTTAGATTCATAATAACATTTAAAATAATAAAATTCAACATGATATGATATGTTCAAAAATTTCTAGTGCCTTTCTTTTTCATTGGGAACTACTTGTGAAGAGCTCTTGACGGATTGCTTTCATCCCACTGGATGCTTATCTTGCATGCCTACCCTGTCTTTTCATCCAGTGAGACCGCCGGGGCATCAGAGGAATAAAATTTATAAGAAGAATACATTTTAAAAACACCTAATTAAAAACAAATTTGGTGTCTTACAATTATGCATGAAAAGGTGTATTTCACTTTTAAAAAGTACGTTTAAGTGGTAACATTAAAGATTTGAGTGTTATGCATGTAAGTATTGAAGTTTAGGCATTAGATATGTAAATATATAAGAATGTGCGATATATATGTAAATGCCCAATTGGGAAAATGGATATAGTTATACTCCCTAAACGACACAAGATGAAAAATTGAAAACTTACGAGCGTCATTCCAGCACCACCGGATGAAGGCGGCGGCATTCCAAGAATATTCACCCCCATCACATCAGCCGATATTGGCTCCTTAATGCTTACTCTATACTCTCGCAAGTCTCTCGTCGTAATTATTCCTCCCAATTTTCTAATATCTTTCACCAACGCAATTCCAATAGAACCATTATAAAAAACCTGGGGTCCATGCCTTGCAATAGCTTCTAATGTATGTGCAAGTCGAATATTGTGACAAAGATCACCGATTTGTAGAAGGGACCCATTTAATGTGAATATTTGGCGCAAGCCCTCATCCGCCAAAATCTCATTTTCAGTTTTACTCATTTGCATGTGTAAATAAGGAGAAATTGTGAAAGCTCGAGCGAGAATTGCAGCGGGCCGTACGAGCCTTGACCAAGGAAGTTTTCCGTGTTGATTCCATGCTTCATGAAGGCCTGCAAGTTCCCCTGGTACTCCAATGGAAAGGGCACCGCTTGCTTTCAGTGAAGTATTGCCACCATACATATTCTGTAAAATCATTAAAATTTTATTGACATTTTAACAATGAATTTTTTTTCGATGCAGAGCCAAATAAAAGCTATTAGAAGTTTGAAGTATATATGGGTAAACTGTTATTAATGATGATTACTACATGGTTATATCAATAAGGCAGAGGAATTTTTGCAAATTTACGTATGATTTAGCTATGAGAAGTTTCAACGTTTCAAACATGCAATCGACAATCTAATAATTGCAGCATAAGCTAACCAATTTCATTGGTTTGCTCGCAATTTAAATCTGTAACGAAAAAGAAGTAAACAGAATAAAGAATATGTAGAATTCATCTCTAAGACCAATGATCATAAACACTAAATAAGGAGTTACTTTTGGTGCCCAAACACTTATAATCCAATAACCCCTTGTGAAATTCGGTTTTAGTAAAAGTTATAATCAACCAAATGAGTTCGGCCAAACAATGCACACCCCTAACTTTGAACCACAAGAACTCTCAAAGGAAATACCACTTTTGTTAGTGCTCCCTCCACATCAAGATAATATCACCAAAGTTGCCAGGTCAAAAAGAATAGCAAGTTGTTGGTCAAGACAAGGCCACCTCTAAACTGAACCACATGAAAAACATGAACCCAAAACAAAAAAAAAAACTATTTAAATGTCAAAGTTACATCAAGCCTTTACAAGAAACTATGAATCAGTTGAATCAATTAAAGTTTATTTGACAATTAGACAACTTAGCCACAAAGGACTACCTCTAAATTTCAACCAGGATTAAAGAATTAGCAAACATTATAATAAAGCATAGCTAACACATGAAAAACAAACATTCAGATAAATTTAAAGAGTTCCATGTATCATCAAAATGGGAAATTTAAATAGATACCGCATAATTTTTATGTATTCACATATCTAACTCCCAAAATTTGATATTACACTTATAACGCTTCGATGCCATAAACTTACGCACGAAAAAGGTGTATTTCACTTTTAAAAAGATAATGATGTTGGCATTTTTATGTGATGTTAAAGATTCAAGTGATGTACACGGGAATAAGAATGTTGAGGTTTTAGATATGTAAATACATAGAAATTGTGTGGCATTTAGATGAATGTCCCAATCAAAACGGACAATATACATACTTATCACAAAATTTTTATGTATTTACATATCTAACACACATGGTTTGATATTTACATTTATAGCACCCTGGTGTCATAAACTTATGCATTATAACATGTATCTCACTTTTAAAAATATAATAATGGTGGTATTTTTGATATGATGTTAAAGATTCAAGTGCTATACATGTAAATATGAATGCTTAAGCGTCAGATATGTAAATACATAAAATTGTGTTCTATGTATGTAAATGCCCAAATCAAAATTCAAACTAGAAATAAGATGAATTACCTCTGAAGCAAGTAGCGGAGCCGTTTCCCGGCTATTAAAGGCCTGCGCTTTTCCATCTGCCAACCTCAGAATCATGAAAGCACCGCCTCCAATACCACTTGAGGCAGAGCTAACCACGCCCAAGCAAAGGACAGACGCTNTATGTAAATACATAAAATTGTGTTCTATGTATGTAAATGCCCAAATCAAAATTCAAACTAGAAATAAGATGAGTTACCTCTGAAGCAAGTAGCGGAGCCGTTTCCCGGCTATCGAAGGCCTGCGCTTTTCCATCTGCCAACCTCAGAATCATGAAAGCGCCGCCTCCAATACCACTTGACGCAGAGCTAACCACGCCCAAGCAAAGGACAGACGCCACGGTTGCATCCACCGCATGACCTCCCTCCTTAAGGACCTCTCGCCCAATCCGAGAGCACCGCCGATCATCGGTGGCAACAGCACCATGACTCGATTTGATCACCTCAAGTCGATGTTTGGCAAATTCATTTCCAAAAGCTGGGCTCGGTGTTAATAGAACCACCATAATGATGAGCGAAATCTGAAACATAGCTGCAAAAGGCCATGAAAAATATCTCAGATACCAAATATTGTTTCTTCTTTTAAAAACTAAAATTCAAAGATTAAAAACTAAAATTCAAAGTGAACTGTTTTCCATTTATGCATTTANACAGCACCATGACTCGATTTGATCACCTCAAGTCGATGTTTGGCAAATTCATTTCCAAAAGCTGGGCTCGGTATTAGTAGAACCACCATAATGATGAGCGAAATCTGAAACATAGCTGCAAAAGGCCATGAAAAATATTTCAGATACCAAATATTGTTTCTTCTATTAAAAACTAAAATTCAAAGATTAAAAACTAAAATTCAAAGTGAACTGCTTTCCATTTATGCATTTTATATTCTGATTCCANAGCTGCAAAAGGCCATGAAAAATATTTCAGATACCAAATATTGTTTCTTCTATTAAAAACTAAAATTCAAAGTGAACTGCTTTCCATTTATGCATTTTATATTCTGATACCTCCTCCAACTCCCAGTTTTAGACGCAAAAAATATGATAAAAATAGTAAGAATTCACAGTACGAAATAGCACTGTATTACTAATAAAGAGCAAGACAAGGCTTCACCATATTGTTTCTAAGGTGGACAGGTATCGAGGATGGTGGTATGAAAAAAAATATTCTTTCTTAATTTCTGTTTTTTTATAAAAACAGAGCAGATGCGTGTCATTTTTGTTACTTCTAACTACAAACTTTGTTTCCTTTCCAAAGTATCTGAAACAAATCAATACTTCTCTCTCCCTGAGGTTTTCAGTTAACGGAACATATCAAAGTTTGCTTAAACGCACAAAAACACTCCAGAAATTTACATGCAGAGCTAGTTAGATCAAAAGCATAAGTGATCATGAGGCCATAAAAAAACATTGCATTTAGGGGGTTTTAATTCTAGCCATAAATAACAAACTTGAACAATCTGTCAAACATCTATAGTTCACTACATAAATCAGTTGCAGAAAGCTATCTTCTTGGCATTAAATACACCAAATTTAAATTTTGCCAACTTTCAACAACCAAACAAGCAACTTTTACGAAATGACTGCTACAGAGGACCTGAAAGAANGCCAACTTTCAACAACCAAACAAGCAACTTTTACGAAATGACTGCTACAGAGGACCTGAAAGAAAAAAAAAAGAAAACATATACGAACTGGACACGGCGGGAGCGTTCTGGGTCCCAACCCAAGTGAGCAAAACCTAACTTTTTTACCAAAAATTTAAACTTGAGAAGGAGAGAAGCGAGAAAGATAAGAAGAAGATAGAAAACTACCGCTCATGGCGCTGAAGGCGAGGGGCAACAGGTTTAGGAGAAGAACAAAGTTTCTCACGCCTCACCTCGTGATCCCTTTTTGTACTGCATGCATTGAAGCCGAAGCCATGAACGAGTCGCATAGTTTCATAATATTTAATGGTTGTTGCGAGGAAAAAACATGAAGAAAACGGCACGTCTTCGGAGAAAGTACAAAAGCTTCTCCGCGTGAAGCTCATTCTTGCTCACCAGCTCTGATGCTTAGCCTTCCCCTTTACCTCAAACAACAAGCAAACTCTTCTCACTTTGTCTAACCTCAAACTATTCAAATTATTGTCATCTTGCCTAACACTTCGTTGTGAGAAATCTTATATGAGAAGATATATTTTATCTTTTAAAGTTGTTAATATTGATATTTTTATATGATGTCAAATTTTTTAGTGTCATAAAAGTAAAAATGAAAATTTGTGTTAGAAGCATAAATACATATGAATTGTGTGGTGCATTTAATGACTGTAATATAAAAATTGCTTATTGAATCACAAGATCTCTTGGTAGCAAATATCGGTGGTCATGATCAATCCAGTTGCTAGTTAATAGGCCATCCAATTTTGGCAATTGATTGCCTTTAAACCTACCATGTAGGATCACTTCTTAATGCCAAACACAACCACTCACAACCCTCATAATACCATTCACCTCATAATCATCTTAAGTCCATAGGCTACTTTTAAAATTACTCAACTTTTTCCCTCTTTAAAGGATATTTTTGGACACACTATCATATTTTGAAGTCAAATTGTAGCCCGTGATAATCAAAACTTGAAATATTGAGAGATTACTATCCTTCTCATCTAAGAACATAAATATATTTCCCCACTTCACCTATAATGGATGTAGACTATAGAGCCCTAATATCCTGAATTATCAAGAATTTCGAGCGCTTGATTGCACAATGACCTTTATTATGTGAATGAAATACCTTGCACATAACACTTGAGCTCTTATCATAGACGGGCATCAAATTCAATACTACATGATGGGAAATATGAGAGTAAAATTTTACTAAGCAACCTAAGTTAACGAATAGTCATGAGCATATCCATAATGAAGGCATTAGGGGTGCATTATCCCATTGGCCCATCCCATACTACTAAATTATTAATTGTACATCCAAAAGTAGAATTTCTAAGCTATCAAAGAAACCCCAAACAGTAGACGTGCCTTCTGGGCCTAATGAACCGAGCCCAATTGTCCAACACAAAGCCTAGTGACACGCCCAAAAATTACTTGTTTTTATATATACATTTAGGCTTATTTTTAATGATATTGCACTTTGAAGGAAGATATATTGCATGTTTTTTGTTTCAGGTACATTAAATGGAGTTTTGGAGAAAATGAAGCAAATATGGTGTAATTTGGAGCCAAAACGAGCTAGAAGAAAATTCTGACATGGCATATTTCGATATATCATTCTATGTTTAATCTTCTTTACATTTATCACATATTTTTGAATAAAATTACACATTAAAAAAAGGTTGTTTTTATGCTTATCTTGTAGGCATAACAGTTAGGAGTGAAACGGAGCTGAAATGGGGTGAAACGAAGTTGAAACGGAGCGAAACTAGGCAATACGGTGGAACTGCCTGAAGGGTGGCGCCTAAGCGCCAATCATGACTAGAGAACTGTGCCTAGGCGCCGAAAACTGGCACATAGGAACCCAAGACAATTATTGGACGGATTTTTGGAGATTATGGGCTATTCTGGGATGTTCTGGAAGACTCCCGGTTGTTATGCACGCCCCAAAGAGTTGTAAAATGAATCTAGACATTTGGAATGTGAAGAGATGTGTCTCTTTGAGTGAAAAAGTGTGTCTCCTGGCTACAAACATATTGTACTCGTTAATCACATTGATTGAGGTCACAGCTATAGGAGTTGTCTCTCAAAAGGATTTGGCGAGCTCCTCCACTGAAATCATCGGAATTCGTGCGAGCTCCTCCGCCCAAGTTTGCTAATACTTATCTAGTTCTTCTACTAACCTTGTATGTAGTTATCGTGTTGCACTGCCAAGTTCATTGAGCGATCCTTTAAGGTTGACTCCATGATAAAAGGAAGCAAACTCTAACCCATCACTGTTCATTCACATTTATAAGGCACCTAACAATTACGACAATATCTCATCAACAACAAAACCTTAACAAGCCCCGTATAATAAATCATGTAATTTATTATTTATCTATATTTTTACTTTTTTTTGTATCCCTACATGGACAAGAACATTGAGAGTTAGATATACTAGAAGGGGAAAAGAGGGGGGTCCATCGGAGGGTAACACACATTTACTAAAATTTGATAATCATTTCCACCTCCTCCACACCTCACAAGGTCTCTTCCGAATTGAATGGATTCACAAACTATACAGGACCATATTTCTTAAAATTATTTAATATCCTAAAAGGTGTAGTGAGTGTGGAATTCATTCATTAATCCTACAAGGAGATCTTCAATGCAAAAGGAGAAAGAAGGACAACAATGGATTGCACATGGAGTTTCTGGTACAATAGATTAACAAATTGAGAGAACAGATGAAGACAATGGTAGAAAAAGTGAGGTGGGAGGCCTCAAGGACCCGATCTAGAGATCATTCTAAAAGCCACACTGAATCATCAGGATCATTAGTACAGAGTTGAGAATCACAAAGACCCCGGCCATTGATAAGAGATTACCAATGATAGGGCTAAGGAAAGCCCTAGCTGTAATGTTAGAAGAAAAAAAATGAAGATGATATGTTGTATGTCTTTAAAATGCTTTTATAATTAAAGAAGAAAAAAGAAGAAGAGGAAAGACAATATAAAATATTTTATAGCATAAATCAATACAATTAGCTCCAATAAGATAATTTCTGAATTTATCGAAAGCATATATTATAGATAATAATTACTTTTCAGTATAAGTGTAATTAATTTGAGCTTCATTAAGGGTTTTACTAGCATAATATATTACTTTAAAAATTTTATGGTATCTTTGCCCTAAAACAGCTCCTATAGAATAATCACTAGCATCACACATTAATTCAAAAGGTTTTTTCCAATCAGGTAAAACGATAATAAGTGCAGTGAATAATTTTCTTTAATAAATTGAAGGCATTCAGGAATTCTTCATTAACATCAAATTTAGTGTCTTTTTCCAAAAGATAACATAAAGGCTTGGAAGTTTTTGAAAAGTCTTTAATATAACGTCTGTAGAAACCAGCATGTCCCTAAAAATTTCTCACCCCTGTTATTGTAGCAGGAGGTGGCAATTCAACAATAAATTGAATTTAGTAGTACCAGAAATGTATTTTTTAAATTATTTTAGCATAACATGTGGTATGTAGAGCTAGTTTTAGATAACTATATTTTTGATTTTATAAATGTCATAGAAGACCTAAGCAAAAGTTCTTAATAATAAATGTTAGTTCTAGAGTTAAGATATTTAGTATAAGAGTATAAGATTATGCTTTTACTATTTAAAGTAAAGAAAATTGTATTTTTTGGAGATATTAAGGATCTTAGATTTACACTTAAAAAGAAAGAATTGAAACTTTATGAAATTTTTTTTTAAAGCTAATACAAAATTTTCAAGTAAGGAAATGTGGAAAGTTCTAACTTTAAAAAGAGGATGGTAGAGTTCAAAATCATTAAAGGCTATCCAGCTATTTTGATCCTCACATGACATGAAAAGAAAAGAAATGATTGAAAATAATCCTAAAAAAACAAGAAAAGCTATATATATATATATCTGTGTGTGTGTGTGTGTGTGTGTGTGTGTGTGAAGAAGCTTGAGGAGATGTCTAATAAAAAATTGGCTATACTTTAATCATCTTAAGGAAAGAAACTTAATTACATTTCTAAACTTAGGCATAAAGTATTGGCACCATTACTAATAAAGTTCTCATGAAATTCTTTTTCCTGTAATTCTTCTAAGCATCCTCAGTATAACAAATTGTAGTTATTCTTAAAATGAATAGAAAATCGGAACTCTTAGACTTGACTGCTAGATATTCTTACATTTTAGATTTAACCTGAGTTATTAAAATTTTTCTTATGCTTCTTATTACATTTTTAAGACAAACTATAGAAATATTTAAGTAAAACTCACTACCACAAGTTATAAATTTTTACACAGTACAAGGAGTTACCTGAGGACATGTAACGTTTATGTTTAGCGGAATCAATCCACCTAAAAATTACATGTTTTTCTCGTACATTTCATGATCATTTTATGTATATTTTTATGATTTTTTATCCTTTACTCTGTTCTTATATTTGGATTTTTTTTTGTTAGTTATTTGTCATTTTTTTGTTGGAGTGTTATGCTTGTGTTTTTTTTGTGCTTAGGTGTACATTTGTATTAAACTGATGTACTGCACCTTTTTGTTCTACTATTTTATTGTTTACCTTTGCTCCATTTTATATGATAGAGTAGTATCTTACTTTGTATTTTTATTGTTATACATGTTAATCTTAGATTTAATACTACTCAGCACCTGTCTTTACTACTTGTACCTGTATTGTTCTCCTATTTTAAACTTTAAATTTTTTTCTCTTTTTTCATGAATTTTCCTGTTTTAAATTAATCAAAAATTTAAGTTTGGGGGAAGAAAGAAAAACTTTTTAAGAACTAAACATTATTTGTCCTTAGAGAAATGTATTTTTAAAATTATTTTAACATAACATGTGGTATGTAGAGCTAGTTTTAGATAACTATATTTTTTATTTTATAAATGTCATAAAAGACCTAAGCAAAAGTTTTTAATAATAAAGGTTAGTTCTAGAGTTAAGATATTTAGTATAAGAGAATAAGATTATGCTTTTACTATTTAAAGTAAAGAAAATTGTATTTTTTGGAGATATTAAGGATCTTAGATTTACACTTAAAAAGAAAGAATTGAGACTTTATGAAATTTTTTTTTAAAGCTAATACAAAATTTTCAAGTAAGGAAATGTGGAAAGTTTTAAATTTAAGAAGAGGATGGTAGAGTTCAAAATCATTAAAGGCTATCCAGATATTTTAATCCTCACATGACATGAAAAGAAAAGAAATGATTGAAAATGATCCTAAAAAGAAAAAGAAAAGCTATATATATATATATATCTGTGTGTGTGTGTGTGTGTGTGTGAGAGAGAGAGAGAGAGAGAGAGAGAGAAAGAGAAGAATCTTGAGGAGATGTCTAATCAAAAATTGGCTTCACTTTAATCATCTTAAGGAAAGAAACTTAATTACATTTCTAAACTTAGGCTTAAAGTATTGTCACCATTACTAATAAAGTTCTCATGAAATTCTTTTTCCTGTAATTCTTTTAAGCATCCTGAGTATGACAAATTGTAGTTATTCTTAAAATGAATAGAAAATCGGAACTCTTAGACTTTACTACTAGATATTCTTACATTTTAGCTTTAACCCGAGTTATTAAAATTTTTCTTATGCTTCTTATTACATTTTTAAGACAAAAACTATAGAAATCTTTAAGTAAAACTCACTACCACAAGTTATAAATTTTTACACAGTACAAGGAGTTACCTAAGGATATGTAACGTTTATGTTTAGCAGAATTGATCCACCTAAAAATTACCTGTTTTTATTGTACATTTCATGATCATTTTATGTATATTTTTTATGATTTTTTATCCTTTACTCTGTTCTTATATTTGGATTTTCTTTTATTAGTTATTTCTCGTTTTTTTGTTGGAGTGTTATGCTTGTGTTTTGTTTGTGCTTAGGTGTACATTTGCATTAAACTGATGTGCTGCACCTTTTTGTTCTACTATTTCATTGTTTACCTTTTGCTCCATTTTATATAATAGAGTAGTATTTTGCTTTGTATTTTTATTGTTATACATGTTAATCTTAGATTTAATACTACTCAGCACATGTCTTTACTACTTGTACATGTACTGTTCTCCTATTTTAAACTTTAAATTTTTTTCTCTTTTTTCATGAATTTTCCTGTTTTAAATTAATCCAAAATTTAAGTTTGGGGACGGGAGAAAAACTTTTTAAGAACTAAACCTTATTTGTCCTCAGAGAAATGTATTTTTTAAATTATTTTAGCATAACATGTGGTATGTAGAGCTAGTTTTAGATAAGTATATTTTTGATTTTATAAATGTAATAGAAGACCTAAGCAAAAGTTTTTAATAATAAAGGTTAGTTCTAGAGTTAAGATATTTAGTATAAGAGAATAAGATTATGCTTTTACTATTTAAAGTAAAGAAAATTGTATTTTTTGGAGATATTAAGGATCTTAGATTTACACTTAAAAAGAAAGAATTGAGACTTTATGAAATTTTTTTTTAAAGCTAATACAAAATTTTCAAGTAAGGAAATGTGGAAAGTTTTAAANGAACTCTAGAGTGAGAGCTAGTATCTTCTTGCCTAGCCCGTCTTCAAAACTATTCAAACTATAGATTAACCAGTGTTCTTTATAATATCTCTAGTAAAGGCAAAGAATATAATTGCTCATGTTTGTCAAAATCTCTCTCTACTTGTTTTACTTTCACACATGTCACTAATTTCATTGCATGAGGAAGAGTACTTTTAATATATTAAACTCCACTTTCTAATTTTCACTAAGTATTTTAGTTTAGGAGTAGAAGTAGTATTGTAGTGATAGTTTTAGGATATAATCAAAACCAAATCTTTATCGACCTTCCAAGCTAGGGTGTCTTATTTTAGACTAGAACTTCTATTGAAAGCCACCGTGATTAAACTCGATCTCGGTGGGATTGATATTTGGGGCTTAATCAGAAAGCCCTATATTACTTGATAAAGATACGTATACTTGCATGGAATCCCTACAAATATACTTGAAATGTTACTTTTTTTATCAAGTTTTTAGTGTCATTATCGGGGATTAAAATCGTCAAGTAGTGGTATCAACTTCATAAATCCTTTCATATATAAAATATCGGGATCAAGTTTTTGACGCCGTTGTCAGGAATTGCAACGGTTGATCTTGACTTTTAGGAGAATTTTAGTTAAAGTAATTAGGCTTAAACTTGGAAAATTGTAGTGTCGTAAAAACTATTTTTGTGTGAAAAGTTTTTTGTATTAAAAAGTGTTGTGAAAACTGTTTGTGTGAAAAATAACGTGTTTGTGAAAATATTTTATTGTGTTGAATATATTATTTATTTTATTTATTTATTTGTTAATGTATTGTTTGTTGTGTGGTGTATGCGAAATAAAGGATCTGCGGGACTCATGCCTTATGATCCCGAGTTAGAAAAAAGGGAAAAAATAAAAAAACAGAAAGGACTTGAAAAACTAGAAATGGAAATGGAAAACATTCAAAATAACAACTTAGAAAATCATCATAAATCATTGAGGGATTATGAAAATACTACGACATATGAAATTCACTCAAGTATACATACCCCTGTCGTAGAATCTGACTCGTTTGAACTAAATCCAGCGATTATACAATTGATGCAGAACAACCAGTTTGGTGGAACTCCTTCGGAGGATCCCTATTTACACCTATTAAATTTTCTAGAACTTTGTACTACATTTCGTTATAACGGCATGTCAGATGATGTTGTTAGACTAAAGTTTTTTTTCTTTTTCACTAAAGGATAAGGCTAAAATGTGGTTTTACTCATTAGCACCTAGCTCTATTAAAAATTAGGAGGAATTAACTCATAAATTCCTAGCTAAGTATTTTCCACCTTCAAGGACTACTGAGCTTAGAAATGATATTATCTCATGTAGTCAATATGAAGGGGAATCAATATACGAAGCCTGAGAAAGATTTAAGGAACTTCTAATTAAGTATCCACACCATGTTTTGCTTGATTAGTTAATCATTCAAACTTTTTACAATGGGTTAATAGGATCCCTTAGGTTTACAATTGACGTTGCAATTTGTGGATCATTAATGTCAAAATTATTTGATGAAGCATATCTGTTAATCGAAGAAATGTATACAAATGAATTTCAACAGCCCACTGTAAGGGTAAATCCTAAAAAGGTAGTCAATGTTCATGATACAGATACGATTGCAATTCTTGCATCTAAGGTTAATGCAATATCAAGGAAGTTGGACCAATTTAGAATGAACCGACCTCAATTTACTCTAATAAGTGAGGAAAGTTCATTAGGGCATATGATTGATTCTAAGTTATCATATGAGACTTTAAATACTATAAACAACATGTATTTTAACTTTTACAACCCAGGTTGGAAGAACCATCCTAATTTTAACTGATATCATACTGTTGAGGGTGGAAACTAATAATGGGAAAATAATCATGCAAATCCTAATGGAAGTTGAAATAATCAGGGGAACACAAACTATAGACCTTCTTATCCACCTAATTTTCACAAAACCCTAAAACACAAAATAAATTAATTTGGGAAAAATAAACATCTAAATGACTTGATTTTAATTTTTCACTATAATTTAAAGTTCAGAGGACTCCCCATAAAAATTTCAAAATATTTGGAGTTCATTTGATAACCTAATTTAATTTTCTAAGTTAAAGGTCTCTTTTAACACTTAAAATAATCATAATAATTAAAATATAACTCAAGAAATTATGAAACTAGTTTTTGGGAGTTCTCTGTGATCAGAAGAATTTTCTAAAAAGAAAATTGTAATTAAAGTAAAAAAATTTCATTTTTAAGCATATTTTAAATACTTAAATAATGAAAAATTAATAAAAATCACAAAATTAATAAAATTCATATAAATATTATAAATTTTTTCCTAAGCCCTAGGAGCAATTGGAATATTTTTTCTAATTTTCTAAGTGAAGAAATTGAGTTTTAAAGCTCAAAATAAAATTTTTAAAGGCTAAAAATGGATTTTCCTTAATTTCTCACTAAAATAATTCTAATAATTCAAAAAAAAATTAGAAAAATGTAAAGTTTATTTCTGTAGGTTCCTTGACCTTGGAAAGATTAAATAAAAATATAAAAAGTAATTTTCCACATTTAAAATATTTAATAATTAATTAATACTCCATAAATTAAAATAATTCTAATAATTCAAAAAAAAACTTAAAAAATCATGAAATTTGGTCCAAGTGGTTATCTAGTCTAGGTATACCTCCAGTAAAAATTTCAAGTGATTAGGTTTTGCTTTGGTCAATTTATTGAATTTTCTTTGTAAAACCCTATTTTTATATGTAATAAATTATATAAATTAAATTAAATTTTGAAAAATCACATCTTCTCCTCTTATGTCTTAATTGACCCATGAATGAGGTAGTATAAAAATTCTAAAGTTATTTTAATTAAATTTGATGAATTCTGGAGTGATGGAGCCTGAGGGGCAAATGTATAATTTTGTAAATTTAGTCTTAATTAACATTTAGGCTTAATTCAAGAAGGGGAAATGGGAAATCTTTGATCTTAATTAAAATGTTCAAATGATTGAAACACAAGAAATTAATTGGTAGAAACCAATCTCATTTTTCTTAATTAAAGGATAAATTTGCAAATTCCTAAATTATTAAAATTTGGAAGACTGTAAATTAAATGATCCTAGACTTAGGGGTATGATTTTAGATGTTAATAACTCAANTGGTTCGAACATTTTGCTTTCATTCATGATCCATGAGGTGTTAAATGTAGTTTCAAGGTTCCATTATTATTTTTCTTCCAAATGCGGTCAAACTTGTTTTGATTTGTTGTTAGATTCATAACAACATTTAAAATACTAAAATTCAACATGATATGATATGTTCAAAAATTTCTAGTGCCTTTCTTTTTCATTGGGAACTAATTGTGCAGAGCTCTTGACGGATTGCTTTCATCCCACTGGATGCTTATCTTGCATGCCTTCCCGGTCTTTTCATCTAGCAGTGAGACCACCGGGGCATCAGAGGAATAAAATAAATAAGAAGAATACATTTTAAAAACACCTAATTAAAAACAAATTTGGTGTCTTACAATTATGCATGAAAAGGTGTATTTCACTTTTAAAAAGTACGTTTAAGTGGTATACATTAAAGATTTGAGTGTTATGCATATAAGTATTGAAGTCTAGGCATTAGATATGTACATATATAAGAATGTGTGGTATATATGTAAATGCCCAATTGGGAAAATGGATATAGTTATACTCCCTAAATGACACAAGATGAAAAATTGAAAACTTACGAGCGTCATTCCAGCACCACCAGATGAAGGCGGCGGCATTCCAAGAATATTCACCCCCATCACATCAGCCGATATTGGCTCCTTAATGCTTACTCTATACTCTCGCAAGTCTCTCATCGTAATTATTCCTCCCAATTTTCTAATATCTTTCACCAACGCGATTCCAATAGAACCATTATAAAAAACCTGGGGTCCATGCCTTGCAATAGCTTCTAATGTATGTGCAAGTCGAATATTGTGACAAAGATCACCGATTTGTAGAAGGGACCCATTTAATGTAAATATTTGGCGCAAGCCCTCATCCGCCAAAATCTCATTTTCAGTTTTACTCATTTGCATGTGTAAATAAGGAGAAATTGTGAAAGCTCGAGCGAGAATTGCAGCGGGCCGTACGAGCCTTGACCAAGGAAGCTTTCCGTGTTGATTCCATGCTTCATGAAGGCCTGCAAGTTCCCCTGGTACTCCAATGGAAAGAGCACCGCTTGCTTTCAGTGAAGTATTGCCACCATACATATTCTGTAAAATCATTAAAATTTTATTGACATTTTAACAATGAATTTTTTTTCCGATGCAGAGCCAAATAAAAGCTATCAGAAGTTTAAAGTATATATGGGCAAACTGTTATTAATGATGATTATTACATGGTTATATCAATAAGGCAGAGGAATTTTTGCAAATTTACATATGATTTAGCTACGAGAAGTTTCAACGTTTCAAACATGCAATCGACAATCTAATAATTGCAGCATAACCTGACCAATTTCATTGGTTTGCTCGCAATTTAAATCTGCAACGAAAAAGAAGTAAACAGAATAAAGAATATGTAGAATTCATCTCTAAGACCAATGATCATAAACACTAAATTAGGAGTTACTTTTGGAGCCCAAACACTTATAATCCAATAACCCCTTGTGAAATTCGGTTTTAGTAAAAGTTATAATCAACCAAATGAGTTCTGCCAAACAATGCACACCCCTAACTTTGAACCACAAGAACTCTCAAAGGAAATACCACTTTTTTCAGTGCTCTCTCCACATCAAGATAATATCACCAAAGTTGCCAGGTCAAAAAGAATAGCAAGTTGTTGGTCAAGACAAGGCCACCTCTAAACTGAACCACATGAAAAACATGAACCCAAAACAAAAAAAGAAAACTCTTTAAATGTCAAAGTTAAATCAAGCCTTTACAAGAAACTATGAATCAGTTGAATCAATTAAAGTTTATTTGACAATTCGACAACTTAGCCACAAAGGACTACCTCTAAATTTCAACCAGGATTAAAGAATTAGCAAACATTATGATAAAGCAAAGCTAACACATGAAAAACAAGCATTCAGATAAATTTAAAGAGTTCCATGTATCGTCAAAATGGGAAATTTAAATAGATACCACATAATTTTTATGTATTCACATATCTAACTCCCAAAATTTGATATTACACTTATAACGCTTTGATGCCATAAACTTACGCACGAAAAAGGTGTATTTCACTTTTAAAAAGATAATGATGTTGGCATTTTTTATGTGATGTTAAAGATTCAAGTGATGTACACGGGAATAAGAATGTTTAGGTTTTAGATATGTAAATACATAGAAATTGTGTGGCATTTAGATGAATGTCCCAATCAAAAAGGACAATATACATACTTTTCACAAAATTTTTATGTATTTACATATCTAACACACATGGTTTGATATTTACATTTATAGCGCCCTGGTGTCATAAACTTATGCATTATAACATGTATCTCACTTTTAAAAATATAATAATGGTGGTATTTTTGATATGATGTTAAAGATTCAAGTGCTATACATGTAAATATGAATGCTTAAGCGTCAGATATGTAAATACATAAAATTGTGTTCTATGTATGTAAATGCCCAAATCAAAATTCAAACTAGAAATAAGATGAATTACCTCTGAAGCAAGTAGCGGAGCCGTTTCCCGGCTATTAAAGGCCTGCGCTTTTCCATCTGCCAACCTCAGAATCATGAAAGCACCGCCTCCAATACCACTTGAGGCAGAGCTAACCACGCCCAAGCAAAGGACAGACGCTACGGTTGCATCCACCGCATGACCTCCCTCCTTAAGGACCTCTCGCCCAATCCGAGAGCACCGCCGATCATCGGTGGCAACAGCACCATGACTCGATTTGATCACCACAAGTCGATGTTTGGCAAATTCATTTCCAAAAGCTGGGCTCGGTATTAGTAGAACCACCATAATGATGAGCGAAATCTGAAACATAGCTGCAAAAGGCCATGAAAAATATTTCAGATACCAAATATTGTTTCTTCTATTAAAAACTAAAATTCAAAGATTAAAAACTAAAATTCAAAGTGAACTGCTTTCCATTTATGCATTTTATATTCTGATTCCACCTCCAACTCCCAGTTTTAGACGCAAAAAATATGATAAAAATAGTAAGAATTCACAGTACGAAATAGCACTGTATTACTAATAAAGAGCAAGGCAAGGCTTCACCATATTGTTTCTAAGGTGGACAGGTATCGAGGATGGTGGTATGAAAAAAAATATTCTTTCTTAATTTCTGTTTTTTTATAAAAACAGAGCAGATGCGTGTCATTTTTGTTACTTCTAACTACAAACTTTGTTTCCTTTCCAAAGTATCTGAAACAAATCAATACTTCTCTCTCCCTGAGGTTTTCAGTTAACGGAACATATCAAAGTTTGCTTAAACGCACAAAAACACTCCAGAAATTTACATGCAGAGCTAGTTAGATCAAAAGCATAAGTGATCATGAGGCCATAAAAAAACATTGTATTTAGGGGGTTTTAATTCTAGCCATAAATAACAAACTTGAACAATCTGTCAAACATCTATAGTTCACTACATAAATCAGTTGCAGAAAGCTATCTTCTTGGCATTAAATACACCAAATTTAAATTTTGCCAACTTTCAACAACCAAACAAGCAACTTTTACGAAATGACTGCTACAGAGGACCTGAAAGAAAAAAAAAAAAGAAAACATATACGAACTGGACACGGCGGGAGCGTTCTGGGTCCCAACCCAAGTGAGCAAAACCTAACTTTTTTACCAAAAATTTAAACTTGAGAAGGAGAGAAGCGAGAAAGATAAGAAGAAGATAGAAAACTACCGCTCATGGCGCTGAAGGCGAGGGGCAACAGGTTTAGGAGAAGAACAAAGTTTCTCACGCCTCACCTCGTGATCCCTTTTTGTACTGCATGCATTGAAGCCGAAGCCATGAACGAGTCGCATAGTTTCATAATATTTAATAGTTGTTGCGAGGAAAAAACATGAAGAAACCGGCACGTCTTCGGAGAAAGTACAAAAGCTTCTCCGCGTGAAGCTCATTTTTGCTCACCAGCTCTGTTGCTTAGCCTTCCCCTTTACCTCAAACAACAAGCAAACTCTTCTCGCTTTGTCTAACCTCAAACTATTCAAATTATTGTCGTCTTGCCGAACACTTTGTTGTGAGAAATCTTATAATGAGAAGATATATTTTATCTTTTAAAGTTGTTAATATAGATATTTTTATATGATGTCAAATTTTTTAGTGTCATAAAAGTAAAAATGGAAATTTGTGTTAGAAGCATAAAAGCATATGAATTGTGTGGTGTATTTAGAGGCTGTAATATAAAAATTGCTTATTGAATCACAAGATCTCTTGGTCGCAAATATCGGTGATCATGATCAATCCACTTGCTAGTTAATAGGCCATCCAATTTTGGCAATTGATTGCCTTTAAACCTACCATGTAGGACCACTTCTTAATGCCAAACACAACCACTCACAACCCTCATAATACCATTCACCTCATAATCATCTTAAGTCCATAGGCTACTTTTAAAATTACACATCTTTTACCCTCTTTAAAGGATCTTTTTGGACACAAACTATCATATTTTGAAGTCAAATTGTAGCCCGTGATAATCAAAACTTGAAATATTGAGACATTAATATCCTTCTCATCTAAGAACATAAATATATTTCCCCACTTCACCTATAATGGATGTAGACTATAGAGCCCTAATATCCTAAATTATCTAGAATTTCGAGTGCTTGATTGCACAATGACCTTTATTATGTGAATGAAATACCTTGCACATAACACTTGAGCTCTTATCATAAACGAGCATCAAATTCAATACTACATGATAGGAAATATGAGAGTAAAATTTTACCAAGCAACCTAAGTTAACGAATAGTCATGAGCATATCCATAATGAAGGCATTAGGGGTGCATTCTCCCATTGGCCCATCCCATTTACTAAATTATTAATTGTACATCCAAAAGTAGAATTCCTAAGCTATCAAAGAAACCCCAAACAGTAGACGTGCCTTCTGAGCCTAATGAACCGAGCCCAATTGTCCAACACAAAGCCTAGTGACACGCCCAAAAATTACCTATTTTTATATGTACATTTAGGCTTATTTTTAATGATATTGCAATTTGAAGGAAGGTATATTGCATGTTTTTTTGTTTCAGGTACAAGAAATGGAGTTTTGAAGAAAATGAAGCAAATATGGTGTAATTTGGAGCCAAAATGAGCTAGAAGAAAATTCTGACATGGCATATTTCGATATATCATTCTATGTTTAATCTCCTTTACATTTATCACATATTTTTTAATAAAATTGCACATTAAAAAAAGATTGTTTTCATGCTTATCTTGTAGGTATAACAGTTAGGAGTGAAACGGAACTGAAATGGGGCGAAACGGAGCTGAAACGGGGCGAAACTAGGCAAAACAGTGAAGCTGCTTGGAGGGTGGTGCCTAAGCGCCAATCATGACTAGAGAACGGTGCCTGTGCGACAAAAACTGGCACCTAGGAACCCAAGACAATTATTGGACGGATTTTTGGAGATTATGGGCTATTCTAGGATGTTCTGGAAGACTCCTGGTTGTTATGCACACCCCAAAGAGTTGTAAAATGAATCTAGAAATTTGGAATGTGAAGCGATATGTCTCTTTGAGTGAAAAAGTTTGTCTCCTTGCTACAAACATATTGTACTCGTTAATCACATTGATTGAGGTCACAACTATAGGAGTTCTCTCAAAAGGATTTGGAGAGCTCCTCCACTGAAATCGTCGGTATTCATGCGAGCTCCTCCGCCCAAGTTTGTTAATACTTATCTAGTTCCTCTATTGACCTTGTATGTAGTTATCATGTTGCACTGCCAAGTTCATTAAGTGGTCCTTTAAGGTTGACTCCACGACAAAAGGAAGCAAACTCTAACCAATGATTGTTCATTTGCATTTATAAGGCACCTAACAATTACGACAATATCTCATCAACAACAAAACCTTAACAAGCCCCGTATAATACATCATGTAATTTATTATTTATCTATATTTTTATTTTATTTTTGTATCCCTACAAGGACAAGAACATTGAGAGTTAGATATAAAAGAAGGGGAAAAGAGGGGGATCCATCGGAGGGTAACACACATTTACTAAAATTTGATAATCATTTCCACCTCCTCCACACCTCACAAGGTCTCTCCCAAATTGAATGGATTCACAAACTATACATGACCATATGTCTTAAAATGATTTAATATCCTAAAAGGTGTAGTGAGTGTGGAATTCATTCATTAATCCTACAAGGAGATCTTCAAGACAAAAGGAGAAAGAAGGAAAACAATGGATTACACATGGAGTTTGTGTTACAACAAATTAACAAATTGAGAGAACAGATGAAGACGATGGTAGAAAAAGTGAGGTGGGAGGCCTCAAGGACCTGATCTAGAGATCATTCTAGAAGCCACACTGGATCATCAGGATCATTAGTACAGAGTTGAGAATCACAAAGACCCCGACCATTGATAAGAGATTACCAATGATAGGGTTAAGGAAAGCCCTAACTCTAATGTTAGAAGAAGAAAAGGAAGATGATATGTTGTATGTCCTAGAAGAGGATACTTCAAAATGCTTTTATAATTAAAGAAGAAAAAAGAAGAAGAGGAAAGACAATAGAAAATATTTTATAGCATAAATCAATACATTTAGCTCCAATAAGATAAGTTCTGAATTTATCGAAAGCATACATTATAACTAATAATTTCTTTTTCAGTATAAGTGTAATTAATTTGAGCTTCATTAAGGGTTTTACTAGCATAATATATTACTTTAAAAATTTTATGGTACATTTGACATAAAACAGCTCCTATAGAATAATCACTGACATCACACATTAATTCAAAAGGTTTTTTCTAATCAGGTGAAACGATAATAAGTGCAGTGAATAATTTTCTTTAATAAATTGAAGGCATTCAGTAATTCCTCATTAACATCAAATTTAGTGTCTTTTTCCAAAAGATGACATAAAGGCTTGGAAGTTTTTGAAAAGTCTTTAATATAACGTCTGTAGAAACCAGCATGTCTCCGAAAATTTCTTACCCCTCTTACGTAGGAGGTGGCAATTCAACAATAAATTGAATTTTTATTGGATCTACTTTCATGTCTTTTTCTGAAATCTTATGTGCTAACACAATTCCTCCTGCAACCATAAATTGACATTTTTCTAACTTGAGAACAAGGTTTGTTTCTTCACAACGTTTTAGAACCCTTGTTAAATGATCTAAACATAAATTAAAAGATATTTCAAAAATTGAGAAATCATCCATAAAAACTTTAATTTATTTCTTAATTAAGTCACAGAAAATTGACACCATACATCTTTAAAATGTTGCAGGTGCATTACATAATCTAAATGACATCCTCCTAAAAGCAAAAGTTCCATATGGACTAGTAAATGCAAAAATAGTGGTGCCCAACGAGTCTATCCAACATTTGGTCCAGAAAAGGTAAAGGAAAGTGATTTTTCCTAGTTGTGATGTTCAATTTTCTATAGTCAATACAGATTCTTCATCTAGTGACTTACCATCTCATAAGCCTATTGGAAAAACAAATTTAGAGATTTATGAAAAACATTTCGAATCAAGATCTAGGAGTGGAGGTTCTGGCATTCCTTATGCTTTAGCTTCAATTTCTAGACCTTCCACTTCTGGTACCACTTCAATGGATATTATAATGGAGTAATTATTTATACAACAAGGAAATATTTTGTCATTATAGAATCAGGTGAAAAGCTTAGAAGCTCACTTGTATCATAATGTTGAATATACACAGAGGAGAGCTGATTTTGATATTACTTATCATGAGGCTATGGTGAAATTCATGACGGGAGATCATTCAGTAGATTTTCCTACTTGCCCGAGTTTTACACCATATGGGACTAGTGAGATGGAGGAGGATGTAGATCTCGATGATGATGAGGAGCAGGAGGATAATTAGTGTGTTGTTTTCTATCTTTTACTCTGTTCTTATATTTGGATTTTCTTTTGTTAGTTATTTATCGTTTTTTTTTTGTTGGAGTGTTATGCTTGTGTTTTGTTTGTGCTTAGGTGTACATTTGTATTAAACTGATGTGTTGTACCTTTTTGCTCTACTATTTTATTGTTTACCTTTTGCTCCATTTTATATGATAGAGTAGTATTTTACTTTGTATTTTTATTTTTATTCATGTTAATCTTAGATTTAATACTACTCAGCACTTGTCTTTACTACTTGTACATGTATTGTTCTCCTGTTTTAAACTTTAAATTTTTTTCTCTTTTTTCATGAATTTTCCTATTTTAAATTACTCAAAAATTTAGGTTTGGGGGAAGAGAGAAAAACTTTTTAAGAACTAAACATTATTTGTCCTCAGAGAAATGTATTTTTAAAATTATTTTAACATAACATGTGGTATTTAGAGCTAGTTTTAGATAATTATATTTTTTATTTTATAAATGTCATAGAAGACCTAAGCAAAAGTTTTTAATAATAAAGGTTAGTTCTAGAGTTAAGATATTTAGTATAAGAGTATAAGATTATGATTTAACTATTTAAAGTAAAGAAAATTGTATTTTTGTGAGATATTAAGGATCTTAGATTTACACTTAAAAAGAAAGAATTGAGACTTTATGAAAAAAAATTNATATATATGTGTGTGTGTGTGTGTGTGTGTGTGTGTGTGTGTGTGTGTGTGTGTGTGTGAAGAAGTTTGAGGAGATGTCTAATCAAAAATTGGTTTCACTTTAATCATCTTAATGTAAGAAACTTAATTACATTTCTAAACTTAGGCTTAAAGTATTGGCACCATTACTAATAAAGTTCTCATGAAATTCTTTTTCCTGTAATTCTTCTAAGCATCCTCAGTATGACAAATTGTAGTTATTCTTAAAATGAATAGAAAATCAGAACTCTTAGACTTGACTACAAGATATTCTTACATTTTAGTTTTAACCTGAGTTATTAAAATTTTTCTTAAGTTTCTTATTACATTTTTAAGACAAAAACTATAGAAATATTTAAGTAAAACTCATTACCACAAGTTATAAATTTTTACACAGTACAAGGAGTTACTTGATGACATGTAACGTTTATGTTTAGCGAAATTTATCCACCTAAAATTACCTGTTTTTATTGTACATTTCATGATCATTTTATGTATATTTTTTATGATATTGCACTTTAAAGGAAGGTATTTTACTTGTTTTTTGTTTCAGATACATGGAATGGACATTTAGAGAAAATGAGGGCAAAATTGAGCAAAATAGAGTATTTTGTATGGCGCCACAGTGCCACCCATGGCACTATAATGCCATCTGCCGAGCGAACTGGGCGCTATAGCGCCAGTAACTACCTTTCTAGAAGATGCATTGAATTTGGCCAAATTTTTAAGGGTTGATTGAAGCAACCCTTAGTTATTTTCAGAGATCTATTAAATGAGCAAATTCTTGCACAAAAAGGGAGACTTTAAGAGACCTTTTGGAGAATTTTAGAGACTTGAAGAAGATTTAGAATAGGATTTTTGTGTGTGTGTGTGTGAGTATTGTGTGTTTGTGTTTGTGTGAGTAAGAGTTTGGAGATTGCTTGAAGGAGACTCTAGGATTTGCGAGGGGACAAGACTTAAGTTGTTTTATATTTGTGTTTGAGTTTTTGTTATTAAGACTTGGCTTTCAATACAAATCATGTGTTTTGTTTTATCTCCATGAATTCTGAGTAGTTCTCTTTATTTCTCCTTGCATATGGGAATTAATCTTGTGAGATGAGAATGATTTAAATATTTATTTTTAGTCTAAAATTGTGATAGTATTTTTACAGTTGCTTCATTGACTTTGC
Source organism: Phalaenopsis hybrid cultivar (assembly GCA_002079205.1). Classification (NCBI taxonomy): domain Eukaryota; kingdom Viridiplantae; phylum Streptophyta; class Magnoliopsida; order Asparagales; family Orchidaceae; genus Phalaenopsis; species Phalaenopsis hybrid cultivar. Next base: position 120,380 of record JXCR01091222.1, on the reverse strand, counting down.
AAATTGGCCACTTATAAGGTTAAAATATGTTGAGAAATATAATGACCCGGGAGGGTGATACGCCTAAAAATGTATTATTTTCCATGTTTTATTTTATAATGATATTACACTTTAAATGTATGTTTTCTTGTGTTTTGGTTGTAGGTACATCAAATTGAAGAATTTGGAGTGATTGGAGCAAAAGGATCAAAAATGGTCCAAAACAGAGCAAATCGAAGCAAATTAGGGCACACCGGAGCCATGGGGAGCAAAACTGGGCACTTAAGTGCCTGTGCCCAACGCTTAAGTGCCCAAATATGGTGCTTAGGTGCCACTAGACAGAGAGGGGGGCGCTTAAGCGCACAAAAAATGGCGCTTAGGCGCCAAAGACGGTTTTCAACATATTTTATAGAATATACATCAGATTTTGACAATTTTTGAAGCGTTGCTTCGTGCATATCTTGGGGAATTCATTGGAAATGATAAAATGGGCTTTCTAAAATAATTTTGGGTGATTATATGGAGTTTTGAAGAGGCGCTTAAGGCACCTTTTAGATAGTTTTGAAGAGACACTTAAGAATCTCTTGGGAAATTATAATTAAGGCTTGGAGATATTTTTAAAATAACTCTTGGACTCTTGAATTAATTGAAAGAGGAGAAGAAGAAGAAGGCTTGGGAGTGAGCCCCAAGTGGGGAGACAAGGTGAGAGAGAGTGTGTGTGTGTAAGATTTTCTTCTTTTCTTTTCACTTTGTTCTTAGAGAGGATTGTAAGGAGATTGCTTTTGCAATACAAGGAGAGTTTAATTTCTATCAGAGATAAGTATTTTCATTGTATTTTGATTTTAATTTAGTACTTTTTTTGTATGGTTTCCAAAGTCTTTGTTCAATGAAAAGTTCTTGTTGTTTCTCCATATGTAGTGAGTAGTTTTCTTTACTCTTCCCTCTTATAATGAATTAGTATGCATGTGTAGGATAAATAATTGAGTTGAGTGACAATATATTGTAATAATTTTACTTTGTTCTTCATTTACATGTAAACTTGATAAACTTGCATGTTAAAATTTTTTGTGAGAACATGTAAGATCCGGGATAGTGTTGTCTCAATCAACTATTATAGAATCATATGAGATTGTATGGATGAGAATGTAGTTNCTTAAAGTATTGGCACCATTACTAATAAAGTTCTCATGAAATTCTTTTTCCTGTAATTCTTCTAAGCATCCTTAGTGTGACAAATTGTAGTTATTATTAAAATAAATAGAAAATCAGAACTCTTAGACTTGATTACTATGTATTCTTACATTTTAGTTTTAACCTGAGTTATTAAAATTTTTCTTAAGTTTCTTATTACATTTTTAAGACAAAAACTATAGAAATATTTAAGTAAAACTCACTACCATAAGTTATAAATTTTTACACAGTACAAGGAGTTACTTGAGGACATGTAACGTTTATGTTTAGCAGAATTGATCCACCTAAAAATTACCTATTTTTATTGTACATTTCATGATCATTTTATGTATATTTTTTATGATATTGCACTTTAAAGGAAGATATTTTGCTTGTTTTTTGTTTCAGATACATGGAATGGATATTTAGAGAAAATGAGGGAAAAACTGAGCAAAATAGAGTATTTTGTATGGCGCCACAGTGCCACCCTTGGCACCATAGTGTCATCTGCCGAGCGAACTGGGCACTATAGCGCCAATAACTACCTTTCTAGAAGATGCATTGAATTTAGTCGAATTTTGAAGGGTTGATTGAAGCAACCCTTAGTTATTTTCAGAGATCTATTAAATGAGCAAATTGTTGCACAAAAAGGGAGACTTCTAAAGACCTTTTGGGGAATTTTAGAGACTTGGAGAAGATTTAGAATAGGATTTTTGTGTGTGTGTGTGTGAGTATTGTGTGTTTGTGTTTTTGTGAGTAAGAGTTTGAAGATTGCTTGAAGGAGACTCCAGGATTTGCGAGGGGACAAAACTTAAGGTGTTTTATATTTGTGTTTAAGTTTTTGTTGTTAAGACTTGGCTTTCAATACAAATCATGTGTTTTTGTTTTATCTCCACGAATTCTGAGTAGTTCCCTTTCTTTCTCCTTGCATATGGGAATTAATCTTGTGAGATAAGAATGATTTAAATATTATTTTTAGTCTAAAAGTTGTGATAGTATTTTTACAGTTGCTTCATTGACTTTGCAAGTTGGTCACTTGTGAGGTTAAAATCTGTTGAGAAATATAATGACCCGGGAGGGTGATACGCCTAAAAATATATTATTTTTCTTGTTTTATTTTATAATGATATTGCACTTTAAATGTATGATTTCTTGTGTTTTGGTTGTAGGTACATCAAATTGAAGAATTTGGAGTGATTGGAGCAAAATGATCAAAAATGGTCCAAAATGGAGCAAATCGAAGCAAATCGAGGCACACCGGAGCCATGGGGATCAAAACTGGCACTTAAGTTCTTGTGCCCGATGCTTAAGCGTCAAATATGGCGCTTAGGCGCCACCAGACAGAGAGGGGGGTGCTTAAGCGCCCAAAAATGGCGCTTATGCGCCAAAGACAGTTTTCAACATATCTTCTATAATAAACATCAGATTTTGACAAGTTTTGAAGCGTTGCTTCGTGCATATCTTGAGAAATTCATTGGAAATGATAAAGTGGACTTTCTAAAAGAATTTGGGGTGCTTATATGGAGTTTTGAAGAGGCACTTAAGACACCTTTTGGACAGTTTTGAAGAGACACTTAAGAATCTCTTGGGAAATTATAATTAAGGCTTGGAAATATTTTTAAAATAACTCTTGGACTCTTGAATTAATTGAAAGAGGAGAAGAAAACTTGGAGAAGAAGAAGAAGGCTTGGGCGTGAGCCCCAAGTGGGGCGACAAGGTGAGAGAGAAAGAGAGAGTGTGAGATTTTCTTCTTTTCTTTTCACTTTGTTCTTGGAGGGATTGTAAGGAGATTGTTTTTGCTATACAAGGAGAGTTTGATTTCTATTAGGGATAAGTATTTTCATTGTATTTGGATTTGAATTTAGTATTTTTTTGTATGGTTTCAAAGTCATGTTCAATAAAAAGTTCTTGTTGTGTAGGATATATAATTGAGTAGAGTGACAATATACTGTAATGATTTTACTTTGTTCTTCATTTACATGTAAACTTAATAAACTTGCATGTTAAAATTTGTTGTGAGAACATGTAAGATCCAGGATAGTATTGTCTCAATCAACTGTTATAGCATCACAAGAGATTGTATGGATGAGAATGTAGTTCATATGGTTGATTGCAAATAAAAAAGGAAAATAATCTTTAATGGGTGTAGAATTAGATGACTTTAGAGAGACAGTCTAAATCCCTCTAATTTGATCTATTATTTTAGGTTTTGATGTGAGATGTTAGCCTCCAGGTGCAGAGATAAGAGGGAACTCTAGAGTGAGAGCTAGTATCTTCTTGCCTAGCCCGTCTTCAAAACTATTCAAACTATAGATTAACCAATGTTCTTTACAGCATCTCTAGTAAGGGTAAAGAATATAATTGCTCTTGTTTGTCACAATCTCTCTCTCTACTTGTTTTACTTTTACACATGTCACTAATTTTATTGCATGAGGAAAAGTACTTTTAATATATTAAACCCCACTTTCTGATTTTCACTATGTATTTTAGTTTAGGAGTAGAAGCAGTATTGTAGTGATAATTATAGGAAATAATCAAAACCAAATCTTTGTCGACCTTCTAAGCTAGGGTGTTTTATTTTAGACTAGAACTTCTCTTGAAAGCCACAGTGATTAACCTCGATCTCCGTGGGATCGATAATCGGGGCTTAATCAGAAAATCCTATATTACTTGATAAAGATGTGTATACTTGCGTAGAATCCTTACAAATTTAACTGAAATCTTACTTTATTTGGGATCAAGTTTTTAGTGTCATTATCGGGGATTAAAATCTTCAAGTTGTGGTATCAACTTCATAAATCCTTTCATATATAAAATATCTGGATCAAATTTTTGGTGTCCTTGTCAGGAATTACAATGGTTGATCTTGACTTTTAGGAGAATTTTAGTTGAAATAATTAGGCTAAATCTTGGAAAATTGTAATATCGTAAAAACTATTTTTGTGTGAAAAGTTTTTTGTATGAAAAAGTGTTGTGAAAAAATTGTTTGTGTGAAAAATAAGGTGTTTGTAAAAATGTTTTATTGTGTTGAATATATTATTTATTTTATTTGTTTAATTTTTAATGTATTATTTGTTGTGTGGCATATTCAAAATAAAGGATCTGTAGGACTCATGTCTTATGATCCCGAGTTAGAAAAAAAGGAAAAAAAATCAAAAAACAAAAAGGGATTTGAAAAATTAGAAATGGAAATGGAAAACATTCAAAATAATAACTTAGAAAATCATCATAAATCATTGAGGGATTATGAAAATACTACGACATATGAAATTCACTCAAGTATACAAACCTCTGTCGTAGAAGCTGACTCGTTTGAATTAAATTCAGTGATTATCCAATTGGTGCAGCACAACCAGTTTGGGGGAACTCCAAGAACTTTGTACTGCATTTCGTTATAACGGCATGTCAGACGATGTTGTTAGACTAAGGCTTTTTCTTTTTTCACTAAGGGATAAGGCTAAAATGTGGTTTTACTCATTAGCACCTGACTTTATAAAAAATTGGGAGGAATCAACTCAGAAATTCCTAGCTAAGTATTTTCCACCTTCAAGGACTACTGAGCTTAGAAATGATATTATCTCATTTAGTCAATATGAAGGGAAATCAATATACGAAGCCTGAGAAAGATTTAAGGAACTTCTGATTAAGTATCCACACCATGTTCTGCCTGATTAGTTAATCATTCAAACTTTTTACAATGGGTTAGTAGGATCCCTTAGGTTTACAATTGACGTTGTCATTGGTGGATCATTAATGTCAAAATCATTTGATGAAGCATATGTGTTAATTGAAGAAATGTATACAAATGAATTTCAATAGCCCACTGTAAGGGAAAATCCTAAAAGGTAGCGAGTGTTCATGATACAGATGCGATTACAATTCTTGCATCTCAGGTTAATGCAATATCAAGGAAGTTGGACCAATTTGGAACGAACCAGCCTCAATTTACTCTAGTAAGTGAGGAAAGTTCATTAGGGCATATGATTGATTCTATGTTATCATATGAGACTTTAAATACCATAAACAATATGTTTTTTAACTTTTACAACCCAGGTTGGAAGAACCATCCTAATTTTAATTGATATCATACTATTGAGGGTGGAAACCAACAATGGGAAAATAATCATGCAAATCCTAATGGAAGTTGGAATAATCAGGGGAACACAAACTATAGACCTTCTTATCCACCAAACTCTAACAAAGATCAACAATCTGAGGATAAGAAAGTATTTATAGAATAAGTGGTACTACAAATGGGAAACCAGTTGCAAAGTCAAAATGCTGTGATTAGAAACATAGAGAATCAACTTGGACAAATTGCTAATTCAATTTGCAATATACCCCAAGGAACACTTCCTAGCAACATTGAGATCAAATTTAAAGAGAAAAATGATGAACAAGTAGAAGCTATCCAATTAAGAAGTGGAAGAGAGATAGAAGGTGTGGTTAGAAAAGAGAATCAAGTTGTGAGAGAAACAAAGGAAACTAAAAAACCTAAAGAACATGTTTCTAAGGATCTGGAAAATTTAATATCTCTAACTAAAATCAATTTAGAAAGACCATCACCTCCATTTCCTCAAAGACTTAGATAGCATGAGTTGGATAAACAATTTTCAAAGTTCATGGACGTACTTAAAAAGTTAACAATAAATATTCCTTTCGTTGAAACTTTGGAAGTTATGAAAGTTTATGAATGAGAAAACAAGAAAATGAAGTTTAAAGATTCTTCTAGCTTAGCAATTCCTTGTGTATTTGGAGAAAGATTATGTGAAAAAGCTTTATGTGATTTAGGATTGAGCATTAATGTGATGCCTCTATCAATATTGAGAAGGTTAGGTTTAGTCGATATTTCTCCCGCTACTTGACCGGCGACTTTATATATGCTTAAAAATATAAGTTAAATATGGACGTAATAAATATTTAATAATTGTAAAGTTACACTTATCAATGCAAATATATGTATCGCTCAAGTAATATAGAGCTCTAATGGAGTCCTAGATATCGATCCCACAGGGAGTAGTTTAGAACTGCAAACTAAGATTTTAGAAAATCAATACTTTAATCGCAACAACGAAGTTCAATTTGTTTATCTGTCACTAATAGTCAATTGAAATAAATATATAATTTTAATAACTACTAAATAACTAATGATACTAATGAGGGTTTAAATGTGATATTCAATCTATAAGAAAGCGTCCTTCTCCTTGTCAAGAAATTATAGTGAATAGATAAAGTGAATTAGTTCAAATTATATTGTGTCAAATAGGAGCATACATATTCTTTATCATTTGGTTCAGGCATAAAGAACATTGACTAATCATACGCTTGTTTACTGAATTNTAATAAATAAAAAAAATTGCAGGATGAAACATCTAAATGATTTCTCCTAAATTGAAGCCAAATAATAGGATAGATCAGGAAGTCACCGAAATTCTCCTTCGGATCCGTGACATCCTCTAGTATTTCCTCCTTTGGATTCCAAAATAAAATGTTCCAAATTTGAACCAATCCCCCTTCACACTTCTTAGTC
>JXCR01091222.1:99229-109967 GCA_002079205.1 Phalaenopsis hybrid cultivar | reverse complement strand
AATGGTTACTAAGAATTTGTAGATATGTGCTAGAGGTTGAGCAGTTGTAATCAGATTATATTGATCAGGTGTTTGAAAATGCAAAGTAGGTTCGGTGACTGGTGACAGTGGCCATGTGATTATAATCGAGCAAAGATGGTCAATCAATCTTAGAAGAGGTAATAAGGGATTGGTGATTGTGTTCAAGCAGCAGTAGTTAGCCCACTATATATCAATAATGATGGGTGGGTGATTATAGATGGGGAACAATGAACAAGCAATTAAGGATGGAAAACAAAGATTAGAAGGCCATAATTGTACAAAAATGATTAGTTGATTGTAATTTGTTCAAGATGCTTGAGCGATGATCTTTAAGCAATCATAATCGAGCAATGGTTGAGTGACTGTTCAAGTTAGGCAATTATGTTGACCATCAATAGTCAGGAAATCATAGTTAGGTAATATTTATGAAGCAATTTTGAAAGAGCAATGGAGGTCAGGAAATCGTAAATAAATATTTGTGACTGTGTGATTGTGGTCAAATAATGATTATGATTAATTGGCCATAGAGATTGGACGATTAAAGTTAGGCGTCGATGATAATTTGATGATAGTGGTTACACATAATGTCGGTGTAACATTGATGACAATGATTTGATGGTGGGGGTGGGCGACAAAGAATCGAAGATCAAGCAATGGTTGTCTAATAGCAGGGGATGGGCGGAAGTGATTTGATAAGAATGGCCAAGTGGCGATTGTCTAATGGTTATAGTGGTTTGGTGGTAAAGCCTAATGGTGATGGTAGGGTGGCGGTGATCTAACTGTGGTGGATGAGGAATGACCATCCAATAGTGGTGGATGTACCACATTGATCTGAGACACTGAAAGAGCANATGAGGAATGACCATCCAATAGTGGTGGATGTACCACATTGATCTGAGACACTGAAAGAGCAAAAAAAAAAATAGTGATACGCAAGAAAAGTGGAGGCAATCCAACAATAATAGATATACAACAATAACCTGAAGGCAATGGATGGGTGTCGATGGTTTGATTATGGCAAATTACGGTGGCGATCTGATGGTGGTGTTGAGCTGGTTGTCGAGGCCCAACGATGTTGGTCTAGCAGAAGTTGTTGGTAGCAGTGGATGAACGGTGAAGATTCGACGGTGTCAGCAATTCGACCATAATGGCCAGGTTGTGGTAAAAATTCCTAGTCTCTCATCTCTCTCCAACCTCAGGCCCGTAAGTCCAGGTCCTCCCTCATGTAAGTAGTGTATATCTAATCATAGATTTTGGGAAAAACATTCTTGTATAAACTACAAAAATCTATAACACGCGGTGGGACGGCCCAAATGATCCTTCGATCATACATGTTTATTGACTGCTTTGACACGTCAAAATTAAGCAATTATGATCTCGAACTGGTCTCGTTGAGATGCTCAATTTGATTATAAATATACAAAACTTATGAATCATTTGTGCATTTAATCAATACCTCAAAATTCTTTATTCTATCTCCAGGGCTTGATTTGGGCTCAATCAGTCTCAAATTGCATCACTTTTTGATATAATTAGGCTAGTTTTGTTGGCACGTTCATTTCAATTCTAAGTTTGTTGAAATTTAACTGGCCCTAAATTAACATGCATCAAAATTCCCAATTGATCAGGCAGGTTTTTTGGTGTGGCATCATAAATCAGAGTTTTCCAGTTAAATATCTGCTAATTTAAATTATTTATTTGTTTTATATTTTATATTTATTTTGCTTATTGAGATTTAAATATATCAAATACTATAATTTTTTTTATTTTTTTCACAATTCGTCGCCGAGGTTAACATCAACATGACATGCAATTAACCACATGGATCCAGCCAAGCTGCCTGAGCAATTATTTGTAATTTCCACGCTGCAAAAAATTTAAAAAAAAAACAATAATTGATGTGGCAAATACTGCATGTGGGGCTGTCAATTTGACTCGTTGTTCGTGAACAGCTCGTGTTCGGCTTGTTCGTTAAGTCTAACGAGCCGAACACGAACAACAGTTTGTTCGCTCGTGTTCGGCTCGAAATGGCTCGAAAAAAAATTATACAACTCTTTTTATAACAATATATTACATATATTATTTATATAATAATATATTATATATATTTATGTCTAAGTTTAAATCATAACACCTCATGTGGCAATGTGGTTAGTGTCTTCTTTTGTATAGATTTGATCCAAGTTGGAATCTCACAATTTACATCTATTTTTCTCAATTTTAGTTTAACGAGTCAATTTCGAGCCGAACACGAACACGAACATTTAAATCGAGCCGAACACGAACACACTGTTCACGAGCAGATTTCGAACACGAGCTATTTCGAACATGCAGCATGTCTCTTTTTTTGACAAATTTATGAAAATGTCCAAATTTCAATTCAATTATTTATTTGATAAAATATATGAAATTATAAATTTTGGATGGGTAAATCTCATAAAGACCTGCCAAAAAAATGTGATCAACACATATCTAGGTGTATCATACTTGATGTTCTTGTTTAAAATTTAAACAATTCATTATTAGTAATAACAAATCTTGAATATTATTGAAATATTTTTTTCATGCTCTAATTAAGAATTCAAAATCTTAATATGATATCATGACAATGTTGGTTGGATTCTATTTCGATGATCTATTAGTAAATATACGCCCTATTTTGAATCATGTTGCTTGCTTAAATAAGAACAAGCTAGCGATGAGATTGAACCTTATTGTTAAAACAAGCAAATATAATTTATTATATTCATTCAACAATGTATTCCAATGCGACTCCACGATATAAATGAGAAGTAGAGATAACATTTAGATCAATATTTTACTTAGAATACACACAACCCTTGTTGGTTAAGCTCGCAACACCCGAACAAAATTTGATAGGTTTCGCTAGGGTTTGGCACTAGATAAGATTTTGTTGAAGTTGCATTGATTCCACTTTTAGTCATAATTGTTTCCCATAAACAATTTGAAAATGCCTTAATTTGTGGATTAGGATCATTTAAGTCTCATGCCCATAGCAATTCATCTTGTGACAAAGCGAAGGGATTATCTTAATGGTATGTTATATCTTGAGTAGCATAGGTTTTGAAAGACAAGGTTATCCATTATGGATGAGTATCTTGCTTGACATGTTTATTTTATTAAGCTCCTATCACAATAGCAAGCAACTCTTAGGGGAGATGTGCATTCATAGTACCTAGTTAAAGATCTATATATATGAACTAAATATTATCTTCAAAATCATTATGCCTAAGTATATACCTTTTGCTTGCCTATGATGCGCTAATTGTTCTTTTGCACTCTATGTGAGTATATATTTAATTAGTATGGTCCTTAATCTGGTTCGAATACTAATAAATAGATGGCACATCACCACAATGCATTAAATCGTAATAACTACCATTCCCCCACCTCTATAGGAGAGTGTCTGCACTGCACAACTTGGGGAACTCGACTAGCAAAGAGTACAGACGTTCGATCGGTGGAAAATATATCAACCACTACCAACAATTTACTTACAAGAAAAATGCACCCATAATTACTCGTTCGGTCGTCTCTTGTCATTATCGATAATTTGGTTATCATAAATTATTCAAGCATTATTTGGATATGATCGGCTATCCGGTTGGCTTTCGATTGTCATAGTCATGCGGTTGGCAACTGGTGCAAGTTAATCGTTTGGTTGGCTTTCAATCACAAATTATTTTGTCAACCCTCATTTATCAGCACTATTTATTCACAACGCCCAAGCACTGTGAAGCCCCTCTATCTCTGGCCTTCGAAACAACGGTCAAGCCCTAGTCGCTAAATTCCCACATTGTGAAGAAACATTCAGCATTGAGTAGCGGATGAATCACACCAGAGGTGAGCCTAAATAGTTATCTCCACGAAGACAATGCATGATCCCCTTACTATGTCAAGCATAAGGCACGGTTTGTCTAAGGAGACAACTAAATTGAAAGGCAAATCAAAGGCATGAGCATGGTAAGACTTGGGTCGGGTATCACATTCTACCAGTAGTTGTAGCATACACATATGTATATATGTATTTTGTTTCTTTCAATCGAATCATGATTTATTCAACCTTATTGAGCTATATTTTATAATCGATTGACCGAACAATCTTCATGCTTTATCATCAATTCAGAGTCACAATGATCAAGCTTAATCTTATATTACATCCAATGCAATATACAAAATAATAATATCAAATAAAGCGTAGGGAAAAAGCTACGAGCAAAGCTCATTTCATTAATATAAAATTTGTATTACAAAATATATATGTTTGCAAAGAACATAAAATTAAAATCGAGGGAGCCACAATTATACTTTCAAGGACCCTCAGTCACTTCACTCATTCTTGCCATCATAGACACCTTCGTCTCTTCCCACTAAGAGTCAGTCATCAACTCGATGATCTCTCTCTTCTCGCCCAATCATAGGAGATCAAATGGCATTTCGCCAAGCAATTGAGGCTGTACATAATCCAGGCATGAAACGACTCCATAAGTGTTGCTTTATGAGCAGCACTAGATGAGAGCTCGGCCACAAACTCCACGACTATCTTCAACGTGGACATCTGCTCTCTCAGCGTCCTTTTTTTTTTGTCTAAGTCCCTATAATGTTATGACCATTAGGTGCTCGCCCCTAGCTCTGCTGTAAGTATCTGGACCTTCTTCAGTGTCTTCCATCGTATTTGATGCATACATCGAAAATAGATAGATAAAGATTGAGAAGTTTGTTAGGCAAGCAGGTGTAATGATCAGTCTTTCGCGACAATTCAACTAAGCGCAACTGTGAGAGGTTCACTGCCACATTGGAAGAAAAAATGACCAACTCAAAAGTGTTACAATCTTTGATAAGATCAATGAGGGTGTACCAGCCGTCCCAGCTAATCCTCACTTTTGCCTTATGTTTCTGTAAGGGGATCCATGTGAGTTGGGATACTCCAGGAAAGGTTGCATGCTTATGATTCCTGGTAGATTCTTCCGTGGGATCCTTCACCTTTCGTCGACGTTCTCTCTCAAAATCGGCCTCCTTCAACAGACCAGATGCATCAGCCGGCTCTGCCAAAGGCTCTATCAACAGCTCCAACATTGGCTCCTCTGACGACCCCCTTCATTCGTAGGCAAGGCTTGGCTAGTAGAACTCATCATTTCCAAGGAAATGAACCCTCTATCTAAAGGGTGGGCATTGAGCGATGTTGCTTCTGTTGGAATGACGAATGTCCAATCTACATGCCGACTAGATTCTCCTTGGCCAGACTTAGCATCTCCTATCAACTCATCATCGTTCTGAACATCTGCGACAGAAGATACATACATCATTTTTTCTTTGATATGTCGGTCTCTCAATGAGGATGACATCATAGTTCTCATCTTTTGAATAGTGATGGAAGAGAGAAAAATAAAATGAGTAATAACTTCACCTGCTAGATCTATAGGTGGCCTTTCTTTTACCTTCTCCACAACTAGGGTAGAATCCCACTCATCTTGAAAAACATCAGAAGCCTCCCAATTGTCAGCATTCATCTTACCATATGTGTCGAGAGCCAAGATTTTCTTGATCACCAAAGCATTGAGATAGTATCGAACAACTATTGACTTCCTCTCGACCTTATTCGCCTAAAACTGCACCTTCAACGAAACCTTCACTTAGTCTTTGAAAGGTGAACATCAATCAACATTGTCTTGATCGATCAGTCATCTTTCATGGAAGTGAAGCATAACTTAAGCTTCCAATCTTCACCTTATTCTTATCCCCTGAAAATGAAACTTACCTGCAAATGAGAACTGCATGAATCCACCTTGGTACATATAGATCGTAAAAAAGATGGTTAAAGACCTATGTGATCTCCATCCGCCGCATAATGATCACGAACGAAATTACTGCAACAATTGAATTTAGCATTAACTATGCCAGAATGATTTCATAGAAGTTGAAGATATCGTATAACCCCTCTCACAATGGGAGTAGAAGATCAAGCTCGAATTGATCCTTGAAGATCACCAACTCGCTCTCACTAAAGGTGTTCATCCTGCAGACCGGCCACTGCAGCAATAAACTCTGAAGCATCTTTTGATTGTCAGTCGTCCAGGTGACCGTCTGACTCGGCCAATTCATCAATAAGTGAAAAATGTCAAGGAACTATTAAAAATCAGTGGCGGTCAAAAAAAATCTTTACATGCTCATTAATCTATCTATTGAGAAGATGATCTTCAAACAATTTCCCCTCTTCTTTTGTCGTGAGGTGCATTATCCTTCTTGCAGTAGCGATTAAGGAGATATTCCAATCTATGTTCCCTCGACCCATTTTTGCCTTCCTCAACGCCTTCATTGAGCAAGGTTTGTTGGCCCCCGAAGCTCACACCCATGCCCGTCTCAGGAATCTCGGTCTCTTGACGAGGGAACTTCAACATCTGCCCCTCAGGGTCCCCAAATGAGCTGACTTGATCAGCTGGCGGGTTCAATCTTCGGCCGCTTTTCTTTCCTAACCTTGATCTTCTTTACAAAATTTGAGGGCTCATAGCTTATCTTCGCCCTTAGATCATGACCATAACTCAAATCGGCTAATCAGGGAAAAATAACTATAGTGGATATAATGTCAAGCCTATGACTCTATTTATAGAGCATACTGAGCACAGAATCCGAGCGGAGTTGATTATTAAATTAACTTTATTGATCTTAGTACCATTGAATACTACTAATTTCTCTGTCATTATTGTAATTGTCACTTCCAAGAAGCAGAAAAATTTGGGGAACTAATATGTATACATCAAAACTATCAACATGAATCTCAAAGCATTTGAACGACCTAGACGAAGGCTGGACAACCAAGGCGTCCTACTCCCCTACTACCAACCACGTGGTGAAGAATCGACCAACACAACATGACGAGAGATTTGAATGGCAGACCACGCCAATAGTCCCAATCGACTGGGGCGTAGGCGAGAATCCCTGATCGTGGCTAATCGATCTCCTTTGCCACGGCTAACGAGATCAACACTTAATCAGGCGCCTCGGCCGACCAACCCATGGCGCATTTGTCGCTCAGTCGATCATCTCAATCAGTCAAATTCAAGAAAGTCGGTCAGCCAATTACCACCATGTTAAAATTTAAATTGTAATAAAAATATAGTATGAAATTCATACGATTAATTAGAGCATCAATTGTATTAAAAACGGTTTCCGTAACGGCTCCCTCTTTTCTATAATAGTACAAAATACGTCTCTATAAATAGAAGACAAAAATAAGAAAAAATGACCTTTACCGACTCTCTACAGAAAATTTCCGACTCTCTATACCCTCTTTCTCTCTTCCTTCCTTCGCTCAATCTTAAACTCTGGGAGTGTGCTCTCAAGCGATAATTTAAGATCCAACGGTGCATTTGTGACTTACTTTAATTTGAGAAATTTCAGCTTGTCCACATGGATTAATAAGTTAGCATTTTTTTATCTTGTTTGACTTGGTTGATGAGTTGAATCCAATGAATTACTATACAAAAATTTTTTATGTTATAATATTTTCAATTTGGTCTAGGAACTTTAGATCTAATGTAATCTTAAACTTCAGATATATTTGCTCAAACGCCTAAAGCTGTGTACTCACCCAATCATAAGATTTTCATAGGCAAAGTATTTTAGTTTTAGAGATTTCCCACAAATTAAAGATAAAGCATCCACAACTTATCCTAGATCGATGCCATTGAGATTTCTCAATGATAAAAACCTCCATGATTGATTGTTTCAAGGAAAATTTAGATACATAACACTCGATTCCTATGTATTTACATATCCAACATCTAAAAACTTCAATTTGTACATATATATCAACTTGCCTATGCATGAAAATACACATTTCACTTTTTAATAGTTAAAATGGTGGTAATTTTCATGTGATATAAAAAAAATTTGGCTGTATAAACATAAAAAAGTAAACTTTATATGTTAGATATGTAAATACAGAGAATTGGGTGGTCTGAATGTAACTGCCTCTTATTTCTAAAGTTGGAACCTTGGAAGATTATTCTCTAAAGCCATCAATTTGTGGGTTGATTTAAAATAAAACATATTTGATGAGTTAAAAATAAATCAACGTATTTTTAAAAATACACAAAAAAAAAAATAGTTTTTAATTATTATAAGTACTTATAAAAATAAATAATTTATTTTTAATAATAAAAAACAATTACATGTAAATCAAAATATATTTTCGAAACCAAAAAGATGACATCAAAGGGATCATAGCTTTTGCAAGGAGAATTTTTTATGCAAACATTTTGAACTTTTTAACCCAAAAGTAATGATGGTGAATACAACCCTACATTTAGTGAAATGGAAACAAAAGACTTGAGTTTTGTAATCATGCTTGAAGAACAGTTAATATAGTGTTATGCCAAAGAGTTATAGAAATCTGATATGTGTGTCATGCCCATCAACTGAAAGATCAAAGTAATCCATTCTCTTAGGAATAATTACAAGTAGTGGCATATACAAAAAATGAAAATTTTAAAAACATTTGACCATTCAACATATGCATACAAAATTTCACAATGAATGATTACTTTCATGACTAAGAATCGTGATTTCGAAGTTTAGAGAGTTTCGAATGGCGACGAAAAATAAATGGGTCGTTGATGATCACTTGTAAATACTACAATTTTGATTGAAAAAATATATGGGTGAAACTAAATTAGAAAACATAAAAATTCTACACATGGTCTGATCATCTCTGAATTGTTCACACTATTGAAGAATGCTTAAACTATTTATTGAAATTAATGAAATTCAATCCTATAAATCTTATGTTGTATAACATAAAAACAATTTGATGTTCGATCAAACAAAGTGAAAAATTGGGATGATGATGGTCGTCCCTTCAAAATCTATATTTGCATCAACAACTTCACATAATCTTCAAACTCAAGATAATTTTTTTTTTTAATTGTGATATATAACAGATGAATTTACATATGAATCAAATTTCATCAATTTCATTATAGTTTAAACAAGATTCGAAAAAGAAAAATACAAGGCAATAAGAGGGGACTCATTAAAACTCTAGTTTTGCCCATATTCTTATCCAAGTTATAGAATATATGCAATATATCATTAATAATGCATGTATTTCACTTCAAATCATATTAAGATCTCTATACTTCCAAATCGCAATTATAATACTTTAAAATCATAGTCTTCTTAAATTTTTATTCAACAAATTAATGCTAAGAAAATTTTCAAAAATATTGTTGGCATGCATGCCATTGGTTTTAATGATTCTAACACTACTGGATAATTTTGAACCTCAATTTGATGGTAATAAAATCAATTTTAATTAGATGGATAGTGATCATTCTCCTAATAAGGGCATAGAAGTCGCATGCATAATGGACTTGCTCTCAGTTTAGCAGTAGAATTATCATTCTCCACCAAATTATACTTTAATTTTATTACCAAATGCATGATAATCTTACTACATTCTCTCACAATATCCAAAAAAAATTTAAGTTATTTGACTATCAATATGAATCATCAAAATTTTGACAATTATTGAGTTCTAACAATTGTAATCCCAAAATATCGAGACTTTAAAATGATGAAATTTTGCATGTATTATATGTGAAATATATGAGCAAAAGTAGACTTTTAAAATAATTGTTATAGGTATTATAATCATTCTTATAATTTACATATTCTTTATGAATAATGACTAAATCATCACAGAAATTGATGAAACAAGATCCGCAAAAATTCTTATGTTGCAGATCACAGTCAATACAGTGATGTTAAGTTTAAGACTATCACAAGTTATAGATGTAAAAGTAAAATTAAAAGTAAAACAATCATTTTCAACATAGGAGAAGAAATATTCAACTCTATGAAGGATTATCTGAGGGACAAAGGAGCTTGCACCCCCATAGGAGTTGGAATATATATGCAATGCAATCTTCATTGTAATTCACATATGCATGATAAAAGATTGAAACAATATGAACATTGATAAAACATGATCCAATTTTTTATTGTAGATTCCATGCAATACTATGATCATCAATTTGAAGATTATATGATATTAAAAATACAAAATAAATGTTTGTCTCTTACACTCTTTTGATGGAATTAGGGGATGATGAGTGGCACTGCCCCCTAAGATTTGAAATCTTACTTGATACAAGCTTTCATCACCCAAATACCCAAACTTATTAAAAAACTCGCAAAACAATATAGAATCAAATTACAGCATATCATCATATCAAGTTACCTTCTACTTCATAACATCAAAAAATAGGACTAAACATCTTAATTATAACAAAATCAAATATAATTAAGTTAATAAATATACTTAAGATGCATGTAAACACAAACATCTAAATCACAACCATGTGTAATGAGTGCATACAATATCCTAAGGACCAAACAATGCAGATAAATAAAAAACAAAAATGCCAATAAACACAACAAAACAAAGCATAATGGAAGTACAAAAACATCTAATGTTTCAACCAGTTATAGTAGATAGAAACAACATGTAAGAGAATCCTCTCATCATTAGCTTCATTGTGTTTCTAGTGAAATTCTAATCATAACTTGAAGATAACATGACAATTTTACATTTTTCATCTTACTTCAGTTATGATTCTATAATTTTAACACACATGTTAGGGNCTCAACATATTTTAACAAATCAATTGGCCAGATTGAAAGTAAATTAAGATCA